>JAMWET010000894.1:110000-162500 GCA_024036415.1 Prochilodus magdalenae
ACTGAGGCTGCTACTGTAGCATGCTAACCAGCTAGCCCCAGCCCGTCCTGTCTTGCAATACCACTTTGTACATGAAGAGGCGACAGTGAGTCACTGTAGTCAACGTGGGAGGATGAAGAACCAGCACTGCTGTCCCGACGGCATATTCTAACCTCTAGCTGCTCGCAGTTGGTTAATTTAAGAACAGGTATCCAGTGCAGGGAGGTGCAAACAGAATAATGGCTGAAGCTCTTGGCAAGTGAGCACCATGGCCACCGGCCACCCGGCCAAACGAACAGCTAATCAACTGTTCACCCTGCAGTTGAGCCAGTTAAATGCGGGACTCCAATCTTCCTTCTGGACTGGTTAGGAGCGAAGAAGGAGGAGGAGGGACTGTGCATTTCTTACAATAGGGTGCCCTGAGGAACCGTCGCCCCCTATGTACAGTATGAATTTGACAGGTTACATCATCTTACAAATGGCTCCTTTGGGACTGCTAAGCTTTAGATGGTTTATTTGTCCTCCAGGGAAGTCCCTTGGTTTAACTGATTATGTCTTTAACAGCCACTGCGGTCTTGTTTTGGAAATTTGGCAGACCAAAAAAAAAAAAAAAGAAACCCCAAAAAAACCAAAATCAAAACCAAATGACAACGTCTCCATCTGTTTCTAATGAGTTCTGTATTTAAAAAATGAAAAGTGCAAAAGCATAAAAAATAAACTGCATTGTGAAATCGGCGTGGTGTGATCCTGCAGCTGAGCTACCCACGGTTATTTACTTTCTAACTTGTCAAAGCTTAACGACTTTAAATGGTTTTGGAAAAGGATGTGATGAATCAACCTGACCTCACAAAGACTAGAAATGATATCTGTCAGGATAATTTTGCTGGATTTCATACAAAAGGAGTTGTAAGGAAAGTGTGAACCACTAAAACTGCTTCCAGCGCTAACCAGAACTGCTGGCACGAGTTGATTCATGCCGGTTCCCTCAGGTTCGCTCTGGATGATACTTTATCATCACTGTAATTTTTCTAATGATAGAGTATAAGAACATTTTGTTTGCATTACAAAATTATCATTTTTACTACACACACACACACACACACATACATATATATATATATATATATATATATATATATAAAAAAACACACACAAGTGAAAAGGTTCACTGAAGTATACTTAGGACATGTATTTACTATGCTAAATATAATCATGATCATTACGGCTATTGAAAATATACTTCATTACAACTAATTGTACTTAACTGTACTATTTTAAGACGGCAATAAGATTTAATACATATTAAGGTGCATTTGTAGTACATTAAAATATACTTATATATCCTTATAACTTAGCCTATATTAAGTACTCTGGAGTGCTACTGAGGTAAATATACTTATAGCTTATATTCAGTACTCTGGAGTACTATAGAGGTATATATACTTATAGCTTATATTCAGTACTCTGGAGTGCTACTGAGGTAAATATACTTATAGCTTATATTCAGTACTCTGGAGTACTATAGAGGTATATATACTTATAGCTTATATTCAGTACTCTGGAGTAACACTGAGGCGAATATTCTTATAGCTTATATTTAGTACTCTGAAGTACTATAGAGGTATATATACTTATAACTTATATTCAGTACTCTGGAGTAACACTGAGGTGAATATACGTATAGCTTATATTCAGTACTCTGGAGTACTACAGAGGTAAATATATTTATAACTTATATTCAGTACACTGGAGTGCTATAGAGGTATATATACTTATAGCTTATATTCAATACTCTGGAGTGCTATAGAGGTATATATACTTATAGCTTATATTCAGTACTCTGGAGTCAAGTCAAGTAGTTATGTCTCCTACAGAGGTATATATACTTATAGCTTATATTCAGTACTCGGGAGTACCACCGAGGTAAATATATTTATAACTTATATTCAGTACTCTGGAGTACTATAGAGGTATATATACTTATAGCTTATATTCAGTACTCTGGAGTACTATAGAAGTATATATACTTATAGCTTATATTTAGTACGCTGGAGTACTATAGAGGTATATATACTTACAACTTATATTCAGTACTCTGGAGTCAAGTCAAGTAGTTATGTCTCCTACAGAGGTATATATACTTATAGCTTATATTCAGTACTCGGGAGTACCACCGAGGTAAATATATTTATAACTTATATTCAGTACTCTGGAGTACTATAGAGGTATATATACTTATAGCTTATATTCAGTACTCTGGAGTACTATAGAGGTATATATACTTATAACTAATATTCAGTACTCTGGAGTAACACTGAGGTGAATATACTTATAGCTTATATTTAGTACTCTGGAGTACTCAGAGGTAAACTGTACATGTAATTATTACATGTGTAATATTTATTACATATAATATACTATATATATATATATATACACATATATATTATGCTGGTATTCAGCACAGAAAATAATAATGTGCTTGAAATGTACGAGCTGATACTGAAGCTCATTTCTACCACATTAAAATACGCTTTGTAAAATATGCACTGATGTTTTTAACCTGGGAAGCTGGAAGCCTGTGTTTCGCGCATTAATCTTCTTAGCAGTTTAATATCATGAAATCACAGGACATGCTTCATAGACTTTGATGGAAGAAACAGGAGGACAAAATGCTTTCAGGTTAACCTGCTCTACTCCAGCTCTTTTTTTTTTGGGGGGGGGGTGTACATAAAACAACATGTTACAATTTATAAACTTTAATCTAATTTAACAATGGCTTTCATTTCACAAGAGAGACATAAGTTCTGCATTTTGAAGCCATTGTAAGTGAATTAAACATGAAAATAACCATGTGTTTCTCTGAGGCTAGACCACCCAGCCATCGAAGAGAGACTGGGGGGGGGAGGAACATGTCTAGAAGCATTAGGACAATGCAGTGAAGTCTTTCTTCCTGGGCCCAAAACACGCTCACATCTGATCTTGTTTTAGGGGCATGTTTATTATATCCATCATTAATCGCAGCTTTGACCAAGCCCGAGCTTAACTCCAACATGGATATTGGGGCCAGGCCGATTACGTCCTAAAATGGCTTAGCATGTTCCTTATTTAGAGGCCCAGGGAACACCAACAGATCTGTGGAAACGAAAAAGGCCTTAGATGTCAACAAGAAAGCCATGAACGAACAGCAGAGATCTCCTCGCCAGACAAACGTGAGCTGAGGAGCCTTCAACCTGAGCAAGGCTCCTCAGACGCTGACCACACTCTAGCCAGGAAACAGGAAGGGCCCGCAACAATGCACGTCACTCAATTCACAGGGACGAGGTCCATATTACAGGAAACGTCACATTACGGTTAGAGCCCAGGAGAATGCTGTACTCGTCTGGAGGGGCCCGGAGTCTGGGGTCACAAACGGCCCAGCCTCGAGTGTGAAATTAACACCACTTCGCCGTCAGAGCGAGACAGCGAGGGAGTTCAGTGGTGGACAGTAACAAAGTAAACGTAACTGCTACGGTACTTACGTAGTTTTCTCGTTTACCTTTACTGAGGTATTTCCAGGACGGCCTTCAACTTTGTCTTTTCAAACTCAAATATCTTTCTGTTTGCTGAACTACGTTACGTGAAGTTTGTCATTCTTTTCAGCTCATGAGCACGTAAAAACGGATGCAATACAGTAAAGGAACAAAGGTACAGTAAACAGCTTTAAACTTAAACTTAAACTAACTAAGTTGCAAATAAATCTTAAACAAAAAATATACTTAGTCGCTAAAAGCTATTTTATAGTTCTAGCTAACAGAACCTGTTCTTCTTCAGTGTTCTGTGCTGATGGTCATTAGGATAGACATCAGTGTCAGACTAATGAATGAGCTTCTATTAAAGACTGGTGGACTGAGAGACACTAGAGTCTCTTCACCTACACTGAGCTGATGAAGAGTCCTGTTCCAGAAATGATAATAGGACATTAGAGCCGTAATAAATCATGCTCCTGTTACTCTCCATACTTCAGTACATCTGAAGGTACATACTTTAGTACTGTTACTCTCCATACTTAAGTACATCTGAAGGTGAATACTTTAGTACTGTTACTCTCCATACTTAAGTACATCTGAAGGTACATACTTTAGTACTGTTACTCTTCATACTTAAGTACATCTGAAGGTAAATACTTTAGTACTGTTACTCTCCATACTTAAGTACATCTGAAGGTACATACTTTAGTACTGTTACTCTCCATACTTAAGTACATCTGAAGGTACATACTTTAGTACTGTTATTCTTTAGTCCCTGTTACTCTATACTTAAGTACATCTGAAGGTTACATACTTTAGTACTGTTACTCTCCATACTTAAGTACATCAGAAGGTACATACTTTAGTACTGTTACTCTCTCCATACTTAAGTACATCTGAAGGTGAAATACTTAAGTTTGTTGAAGGTGAATACTTTAGTACTGTTACTCTCCATACTTAAGTACATCTGAAGGTACATACTTTAGTACTGTTACTCTTCATACTTAAGTACATCTGAAGGTAAATACTTTAGTACTGTTACTCTCCATACTTCAGTACATCAGAAGGTACATACTTTAGTACTGTTACTCTCCATACTTAAGTACATCTGAAGGTAAATACTTTAGTACTGTTACTCTCCATACTTAAGTACATCTGAAGGTACATACTTTAGTACTGTTACTCTCCATACTTAAGTACATCTGAAGGTGAATACTTTAGTACTGTTACTCCAGTGGAGGTTCTAAAGGGAGGAGCTTCTACTGACCCTGGAAGAGTATTTAACCCTGGGGATCTCGACTTTAACTTAACTCCTTGGTTTGTACTTCGTCCACCACTGATGGAGTTGCATCTCTTTACTCATTTGTCTGTTCTGATTTGCATAACTTTCCATTCTCGTTCTATCAATTAAACAGGCATATGCTAGAACAACGGAACCAAAGGTCATTCCCATTGCTGTTACAGCTACAGTGGTGCATGAAGGTTTGGACATAATACACGTTCTGTACATGTTACAAGCAAAGCAATTACAGTTAAGCACATTTAACGGCACAGCAGCTGTTCATTTAGAGACTGTAACATGTTGGGCCACGGGGGTAAAAAATCGGATCATGTGTGTTTAAGGTGGTAGTAACTTCAGGATCCTCCAAATGGCACTACATGAGGATGATGAGGCTATAGGTACCTGCGGGGTGTGAGTGACGGGATCCATAGATTGAGAAGAGGTGAATGTCTGAATGCAGGGAATGTCTCGTACCATGTGTGGAAAATGGCTCCAGAGCAGATGTTAATGATTGGCTAAAAGGAGTGACTGAGCATGTGGGCGTGGCCAAAGACCATAGTGTGAAGGAAGTAGCTGAATCTGCAGGTGTATGGAAGTGTACGGTCATACGGGTCTACCAGTGGCTATAATCCCGTCTACGGATTCTACCAACTGTGGATACAATCCCAGTCGCCCAACAGGCAATTCCTTGATGTGAGAGTGTCTGAACACTGATGTGGCCTACATCCAGAAACTTGTCCAGTCCATGACAAATCCAACTACAGCTGTTGTTGGTGGTATATGGAGGTATTAGATGCCACGTTTCTCCATCTGCTCCATCCCTACTCAGGAGTTGGTCAGGTGTCTGCATAGTTGCCTGGGTTATTGAGTGTTGAGGCACTTGATAATGCCACCAGGACTTTCAAAACAAGATCTGGTGGCCACCTTCACAGAGCCTTTGTCCTCACGCGGCAGGAGTGCAGCCATGTGATATGGTACAGACCAACTGCACTGGAAACTCACTCAGGACTGAACTGGAGAAAAATAAATACAAGCTGTTTTTGTCCAACTGTGTCCATCCATCCATCCTTTCATCCATCCATCCATCCATCCATCCATGTGTTTGGTTTTTCATTAAAATGGCCAATTAAAACAAATCAGATGAATTAGATACAAGATTGGGCAAAGGGAATTAGGTACATATAGCGAAATCTAGAAGAAATGAGACCACTATCAACCTAGACCTGGTAGACCACCAAAACTGGCCCCCTTAGACGAACAGTACCTTCATTTCAGAGAGGTGAGAGAATTAACCTCCATTTTTACTCAGACCTGCAAACATCCACAGGTGCTTCTGTCCATCCTCCCACTGTGAGAAGACACCACAATGCTATGGGTCTGAAAGGATGTGTAGCTGTCTGTAAGCTGCTATTGAGAGAACAGTCCATAGAGAAAAACATATGCAAAGTCAACAAAGCAGCTGCTGGTGTTGTGACCACCCCAGAGCCCAGACCTCAACATCTTTGGAGGTGAGGAGGTATGAAGGTGTGCTTTTTTAAAAGCCTGAAAATAAGTACCTTGAAAACAATGAAAGCTGTGGACACTAAATACCGACAATTTTAATATTATATTTCATATGAATATGCTGTACATTAATGGTAATCATAAAAAACATTCAATGGAAGCAAAATCGCATTTAAATACAATATATATGTATAAATACAATAATAAAGAACAACATTAACTTTTACAAAACTTATATATATATATATACACACACCAACACATACATACATATATATATATATATATATATACACACACACCAACGCATATATATATATATTTATATATATATATATATATATATATATATATATATATATATATATATATATATATATATATAATTATAATTCTAAAATTAAATTATAATTTAATAATACAAATGTTTTATTGCTTTACAGGGGAAATATTATTTTATTTTTGTTATATTATTAATGTTATTAATTTTTATTTATTTATTCATATATATATATATATATATTTATATATAGTAAAAAAATTGTAAAGTAATTTTAGGCAATTTTTTTTTTTTTTAAATACATATATGTAGATCTATCTATCATGATGTGTGTATACATACACACATATATATATATATATATATATGTATACACACATGTGCACACACACACACACACACACACACACACACACACACACACATACATACACACAGACACATACAGCAGTATGTATGTATAATAGACACTGTATGTGTTTGTGTATACACAACATATATACACTGCTTTAAGCCCAGTGTGTTACATGTGCACGTTCAGCAGTGTCTGCGTGACACGTTTTCCACCACCGAAGAGTGAGAGAGAGCTGTGAGTGAATTGGGTGTGCATGTCAGTGTGTGTTGGAGCCTGAACCAGGCCCATTCACTCTGTTGCATAACATTAACCCCTGAACCTCCCTTTTCACTGGTGGGGGGAGCGCGGATTGGAAGGGGCCTGCCATCGCCCCCTGGTTTTTCAAGCTTTGCGTGACCATTCTCACCATTCAGCCTCGGAGTGGCTTTTGATTGGCCTGCCTGTGAGGGTTGCATGGGGCTCCTCACAAAAGGAAGCCCCCATACACCCACCTCCCTCTACCTCCCCGCCCCACCACATCACATCATAGCTCCACACCACTCCTCCCTCCGCCTCCCTCTACCCAGTTCCACCGACTACGCCCGCTCTGGCCAATCCTGCAGCCTGGAGGCTCTGGAGGGCTGGTTGCCTGGTGCTGGGGTGGCTTGGTTTCTTTCTGGGGGCTGCCGAGGCAGGGAGGGAGTGCTGTGTGTGGCAGTTGCGGCACAGGGAAGCACTTTTTATGACTGTGTTGCGGGCGGGATTAGCTGGATTAGACCCCAACTCAGAGAGACCCCCTGCGGTCACGCGGAAGTCCCCGAGCGGGGTCAGAGCGCCGCGAACCAACCTCCCACTCCCTCAAACACCCCACGCCACCAACCAATACTGCGCTGCGCACCGCATGGCACTGCCACAGTAGCTGCTTCTACACCACATCCCTTCCTCCATGGTTGGGACCTAGAGTTCTAGGCATTAGTGTAGAACCTTAGGTGGAGGTTCTTTACATCTCTGCACACTCTCCATTTACATGCCAGATTGCTTCTTTACAGAAACTCTATTCGGACAGTGGTTTTTCAACGGCAGTGCTGCAAATAACCCTCCCCAAAACCTTCACTTTGCAGCCGGCTTGGATCAAATCAACTTCCAACACCATTTATCAGTGCATCCCCGGATTGCAGCGGAGCGCCTTAGGAATGTTTGCTGATCTCCAACGACCTTAATGAAGTCTAACGCTGCAAAGTAAAATCTGACATGAGTTTTATCGGTCCAGTAAACAGATCTGCATTGTGCATGAGTCAACATAGCATTCAGGAGATGATGCTCTTTCAGACCAGATCAGAAAATCAGGTATAGGTCCGTAAGCGTGGGCTAAAGAGCTCTTGCTAGCGTTAGGCTGAGTAATTAGAGTTGCGATTCAGTTGTAAAGTGGCGCCCATGGGGAACCATCCTTGCATACCAAGTCCTGTACCCACTGCCCACACACCATCCAACCACTGACACTCTTCAGAGTCTTGGAGCTTTCTGATGCTAAAAGAGGGGAACGGAGGGTTGTGATATTAGCGAATGTGGAAGAGAAAGAGAGTAAGAACTAGACTGAGAGAGAGAGAGAGAGAGAGAGAGAGAGAGAGAGAGAGAGAGAGAGAGAGAGAGAGAGAGAGAGAGAGAGAGAGAGAGAGAGAGTTCCTGACCCGCAGCTGTGGCACAATGCCCCCAAGCAGCCTGCTCGACCCCTGACACAAATTTTACACCGCAGCTGCCATTTACTCCACACGGCATTACCATATGTATGGCCTGCTCTCCCCTAATTATGCTAATCACCTGTCCAGCTCTGCGCCCAAAAAAATGGGTGTATTTAGCAGTCCGCTGCCTACAAATGCAGCTTACTGCAATCCAGAGATGTACATTCAGAGCGGCCTGAATGGCCAGATTTTTCCACGTTGCTGGCTTCATTCAGCTCTCCTACCCTGGAGAAGAACACTATTCAAATGAACTAGATCGCACCGCAGCCCCGAAAGAAAAGTACGGAGGGAATGTGTGTGTGTGTGTGTGTGTGTGTGTGTGTGTGTGTGTGTGTGTGTGCCCCAACTACTGAGGAATCTGAATGTGCACCTACCCAAACACGCCGCGAGTTCCAGCAAAATAAGATATCAGTTGAAGCAGCGGGCATCCAAATGTCTTGGAACCGACAAAAGTAGGGTACTTTAGCGTAATTAGCTATCAGTGCTTCATTTGCATAATACCTTATCATCATACTTGCTTCATCAAAACAAAACCCAAACAAAATAAATCATTTCTGGAATCTCTTTAGGGTCATCTTGGAGTAGACCATGCTTCAGCTCAACAGGCCTATCAACGCTGGCCAAAGAAAACTCAAAACAGCAGCTTTACAAGAGAAGGCAAAAACCTCCTGTAGTATTAATGTGAGCTGGAGAAACCACACACACACACCATGTAGGAGTCGAGATCCTCCACCAGTGTCAGTAGATGCCCCTCATTTTAGAACCTCCACTGGAGTAACAGTACTAAAGTATGTACCTTCAGATGTACTGAAGTATGGAGAGTAACAGGAGTATGATTTATTACGGCTCTAATGTCCTATTATCATTTCTGGAACAGGACTCTTCATCAGCTCAGTGTAGGTGAAGAGACTCTAGTGTCTCTCAGTCCACCAGTCTTTAATAGAAGCTCATTCATTAGTCTGACACTGACGTCTATTCACATCATCATCAGCCCAGAACACTGAAGGGACAGGTTCCATTAGCTAGAACCGAGTTCTGTCCAACAGGTCAAAACGTGCTTAAAACAAAGTGACTGCTGTACCCTGATTGCTGGGCTCGCTTCACCAACACACTACACTTACTGAGTTACTGTACACCAACACACTACTTACAGCACACTAACACATTACACTTACTGAGTTACTGTACACCGACACACTACTTACAGCACACTAACACATTACACTTACTGAGTTACTGTACACCGACACACTACTTACAGTACACTAACACATTACACTTACTGAGTTACTGTACACCAACACACTACTTACAGCACACTAACACATTACACTTACTGAGTTACTGTACACCAACACACTGCTTACAGTACACTAACACATTACACTTACTGAGCTCCTGTACACCAACACATTACTTACAGCACACTAACACATTACACTTACTGAGTTACTGTACACCAACACACTACTTACAGTACACTAACACATTACACTTACTGAGTTACTGTACACCGACACACTACTTACAGTACACTAACACATTACACTTACTGAGCTCCTGTACACCAACACATTACTTACAGCACACTAACACATTACACTTACTGAGTTACTGTACACCAACACACTACTTACAGCACACTAACGCATTACACTTACTGAGTTACTGTACACCGACACACTCAGCACACTAACGCAATACACTTACTGAGTTACTGTACACCCACACACTACTTACAGTACACTAACGCATTACACTTACTGAGTTACTGTACACCAACACACTACTTACAGTACACTAACACATTACACTTACTGAGTTACCGCACACCGACACACTACTTACAGCACACTAACACATTACACTTACTGAGTTACTGTACACCAACACATTACTTACAGCACACTAACACATTACACTTACTGAGTTACTGTACACCAACACACTACTTACAGTACACTAACGCATTACACTTACTTAATTACTGTACACCAACACACTACTTACAGCACACTAACGCATTACACTTACTGAGTTACTGTACACCAACACGCTACTTACAGCACACTAACACATTACACATACTGAGTTACTGTACACCAACACGCCACTTACAGTACACCAACACATTACACTTACTGAGTTACTGTACACCAACACACTACTTACAGCACACTAACACATTACACTTACTGAGTTACTGTACACCAACACACTACTTACAGCACACTAACACATTACACTTACTGAGTTACTGAGTGATTTGGGGTCATTTCTGTGGGTTCATTCATCATGAACATTTCACACGGTGTAAACAGCAGCTGCTGTGTTCAAATGATGCATAAAAGCAAAAATGGAGATATGGCATATGCAGATGTTTCTTCAGAACTGCTACAGCTTTGTGGTTGATCTTCATGTTTAATTATCAGAACTGTTCCAGCAGTAACCTGATGATACAGCGTCTCCAAATGTTCACAGCTCCACCAAAAGGTCACCGCAAGGTCAGTTTTTACCCATGACACAGACTGCTTTCCACATGGTTTACGGTTCTACATCAACAACCAAACTGTGTATTTGTTCACACTGGCTGCACAATATCCAAACACATGAATGGAATGTTTAAAATGGGGGTTCTCTGGCTGTTTCCAACTTCCCTGTCTTCACCTCCGGACTCCTTCGGCCCAGGGTGAAGCATTAAGTCAAGCACCAGACTGAAGAAAAGCTAGCCACCTAGCCAAAATGCATAACACTATAGCTAGTATGCTTCTTCCACTACCCTCCCCCTCTCACTCACACTCACTCTCTCTCTCCCTCTTGCCTAACCCCTCCGCCCCTTGGCCGCTGTGAGAGGGAGGGAGGGCCGGACCACCCGGCATCCGTGGCAAGACACAGTGTTTACATTGCTGTGCTTCACTCTGTAATACATCTGGCATCCCAGGGCTGGACTCCCAAGAGAGGAGGGGAGGGAGGAGGGTTTTAGGAGGGGGGGTGCATTAGGGGGGTGCGCAAGGGGAGGGTAATAGGGGGAGGGTGTTTGGTGTGGGGAAACGTTTCAGAGGAAAAGCGAGGAGAAGGGGAGGTGGGAGGAAGGGGGCAGGGGTAGGTGAGAGAGAGTGTGAGTGAGTGAGAGAGAGAGAGAGAGTGAGGGAGAGAGAGACATTCTGGTGTCTCTGGTTTTTGAATAACACCAGGCGGAGGTATGCAGAACATAAACACAGGACTTGGAGGCTTGTCAGGATGCCGGTTGTGAATGGGGACTGCTCCATTTGTCCCGCTCTTCCACACTGGAATCTTTTTCAAACTATTCCATCCACTTTTGGGCAAAACCGTAATAAACGCGCTGGAGGTGCAGTTATGAAAACAATCCAGACACAGTATCACCTGTGGAGACCACACTGTAAACCACAACAGTCTGCTATTCCACTCGCTGGGGAGCGACGACTGTAAGAGTAATAAATGCGGCAGGTCAAACTTCTAGCCTACTATCTACATGACACTGTATTAAACTGTTAACTCGGGGCCCATTACTCATTTATTCATCTTAGAGGAAAACTCCAGCCTCTCCCAACATCACTGCCATCTCCGTCTTCCTGTACTGTAACTCGAACAGCCTCATTACAGGGGTCCGAATGTGATAAGATACAAATATTATATCATGATATTCTAGATGGTTTCATTTTCATGTTTCATCCTACTACTACTACTACCACCTGATATTACTACTGATACTCCTACTGCTACCACTACCACTACTGTTACTGCTACTATACTACTGATCCTACTACTACTACCTGATATTACTACTGATACTCCTACTGCTACCACTACCACTACTGTTACTGTTACTATACTACTGATCCTACTACTACCACCTGATATTACTACTGATACTCCTACTGCTACCACTACCACTACTGTTACTGCTACTATACTACTGATCCTACTACTACTACCTGATATTACTACTGATACTCCTACTGCTACCACTACCACTACTGTTACTGCTACTATACTACTGATTCTACTACTACTACCTGATATTACTACTGATACTCATGCTGCTACCACTACCACTACTGTTACTGCCACTATACTACTGATCCTACTACTACCACCTGATATTACTACTGATACTCCTACTGCTACCACTACCACTACTGTTACTGCTACTATACTACTGATCCTACTACTACTACCTGATATTACTACTGATACTCCTACTGCTACCACTACCACTACTGTTACTGTTACTATACTACTGATCCTACTACTACCACCTGATATTACTACTGATACTCCTACTGCTACCACTACCACTACTGTTACTGCTACTATACTACTGATCCTACTACTACTACCTGATATTACTACTGATACTCCTACTGCTACCACTACCACTACTGTTACTGCTACTATACTACTGATCCTACTACTACTACCTGATATTACTACTGATACTCCTACTGCTACCACTACCACTACTGTTACTGTTACTATACTACTGATCCTACTACTACTACCTGATATTACTACTGATACTCCTGCTGCTACCACTACCACTACTGTTACTGCTACTATACTACTGATCCTACTACTACTACCTGATATTACTACTGATACTCCTACTGCTACCACTACCACTACTGTTACTGCTACTATACTACTGATCCTACTACTACTACCTGATATTACTACTGATACTCCTACTGCTACCACTACCACTACTGTTACTGCTACTATACTACTGATCCTACTACTACTACCTGATATTACTACTGATACTCCTACTGCTACCACTACCACTACTGTTACTGCTACTATACTACTGATCCTACTACTACTACCTGATATTACTACTGATACTCCTACTGCTACCACTACCACTACTGTTACTGTTACTATACTACTGATCCTACTACTACTACCTGATATTACTACTGATACTCCTACTGCTACCACTACCACTACTGTTACTGCTACTATACTACTGATCCTACTACTACTACCTGATATTACTACTGATACTCCTACTGCTACCACTACCACTACTGTTTCTGCTACTATACTACTGATCCTACTACTACTACCTGATATTACTACTGATACTCCTACTGCTACCACTACCACTACTGTTACTGCTACTATACTACTGATCCTACTACTACTACCTGATATTACTACTGATACTCCTACTGCTACCACTACCACTACTGTTACTGCTACTATACTACTGATCCTACTACTACTACCTGATATTACTACTGATACTCCTACTGCTACCACTACCACTACTGTTACTGTTACTATACTACTGATCCTACTACTACTACCTGATATTACTACTGATACTCCTGCTGCTACCACTACCACTACTGTTACTGCTACTATACTACTGATCCTACTACTACTACCTGATATTACTACTGATACTCCTACTGCTACCACTACCACTACTGTTACTGCTACTATACTACTGATCCTACTACTACTACCTTATATTACTACTGATACTCCTGCTGCTACCACTACCACTACTGTTACTGCTACTATACTACTGATCCTACTACTACTACCTGATATTACTACTGATACTCCTACTGCTACCACTACCACTACTGTTACTGTTACTATACTACTGATCCTACTACTACTACCTGATATTACTACTGATACTCCTGCTGCTACCACTACCACTACTGTTACTGCTACTATACTACTGATCCTACTACTACTACCTGATATTACTACTGATACTCCTACTGCTACCACTACCACTACTGTTACTGCTACTATACTACTGATCCTACTACTACTACCTGATATTACTACTGATACTCCTGCTGCTACCACTACCACTACTGTTACTGCTACTATACTACTGATCCTACTACTACTACTACCTGATATTACTACTGATACTCCTACTGCTACCACTACCACTACTGTTACTGCTACTATACTACTGATCCTACTACTACTACCTGATATTACTACTGATACTCCTGCTGCTACCACTACCACTACTGTTACTGCTACTATACTACTGATCCTACTACTACTACCTGATATTACTACTGATACTCCTACTGCTACCACTACCACTACTGTTACTGCTACTATACTACTGATCCTACTACTACTACCTGATATTACTACTGATACTCCTACTGCTACCACTACCACTACTGTTTCTGCTACTATACTACTGATCCTACTACTACTACCTGATATTACTACTGATACTCCTACTGCTACCACTACCACTACTGTTTCTGCTACTATACTACTGATCCTACTACTACTACCTGATATTACTACTGATACTCATGCTGCTACCACTACCACTACTGTTACTGCTACTATACTACTGATCCTACTACTACTACCTGATATTACTACTGATACTCATGCTGCTACCACTACCACTACTGTTACTGCTACTATACTACTGATCCTACTACTACCTGATATTACTACTGATACTCATGCTGCTACCACTACTGTTTCTGCTACTATACTACTGATCCTACTACTACTACCTGATATTACTACTGATACTCATGCTGCTACCACTACCACTACTGTTACTGCTACTATACTACTGATCCTACTACTACTACCTGATATTACTACTGATACTCATGCTGCTACCACTACCACTACTGTTACTGCTACTATACTACTGATCCTACTACTACTACCTGATATTACTACTGATACTCATGCTGCTACCACTACCACTACTGTTACTGCTACTATACTACTGATCCTACTACTACTACCTGATATTACTACTGTTACTGCTACTGCTAATGCTACTGGTATTACTACTGATACTCCTACTGGTACTACTACTGTTACTGCTACTCATGCTGCTACAACTACTCCTACTACTAATGCTACTGCTGCAACTACACTGGTACTACTGATGTTACTACTACTGGTACCACTACTACTACTACTACTGATACTATTACTACTACACTACTAAACACACTACAACAACTGCTGCTACTATATACTACTACTACTACTACTACAACATCGATACCTCCACTACTATTTGTGCTGTTACTACTGCCGCCACAACCACTACTACTACTACAACTGCTGCTACTACTACTACTACTACAGCAACCACCACCACTACTACTACTACTGCTGCTACAACATCCATACCTCTACTACTATTTGTGCTGTTACTACAGCAACCACCACCACAACCACTACAACTACTGCTACAACTATACTGCCACTACTGATGTTACTATTACCACTACTGGTACCACCACTACTACTACTACTACTACTACTAGATACTATCACTACTACACTACTGAAACAACTACTACTACCACCACCACTACAACTACTGCTACAACTACTATACTACTACTCATATTTTTGCTGTTACTACTACCACTACTACTGCTATTACTATACTACTACCACTACTGCTCATACTGCTGCTACTACTACTGCTACAACTATCATACTATAACTATTTCTGCTGTTACTAACACCACCACCACCACTACTGCTACTGCTGCTACTACTGCTGCTGCTTCTGCTATACTACTACTACTACTAATAGTAATAATAATAATAATAATAATAATAATAATAATTTTTCAAAATGGAGCTTGTTACAGGCAGAAAGCTTATTATGCATTAAATCCAGTTAAACAGTTAATTTCTGCTTACTATGTAAATAAACATGATATTATACCAAATATTGTTATTTTCCCACCCCTAGTGGGAACGTCGTCTTCCTAGGAAGGGAACAAACTGGACGTAACATTTCTAAACCAATCCGATGTCTAGTAAAGGTGGAGCTTAATGTAGGGCTCAATACTGTCTGAGGAACAGCAAGACTGTCGTTAGCCCACTGATGTAATGCTAAATAGGACCAGTTAAGCTTAGAGATGTGCACCACATTTCGAAAGAAATCAATAATGGTTTGCTAGCGAGCTTCTCGCCCTTGTGTTATTGAATACCTCAGTGTTAAAAGAACATGGAATTTGGGAGTTTGTAGTTTTTGCGGCAGCTTTTGCAGCAGATTTCGAAAATCTTTAACATCTGCCTATTGGCCTCTATTTTCGTCAACACGTATTCTGTTCCTTTTCAAGTAGAGAGAAAATATTGTCCGTGTAATTGACCATATGCTACAGATGCAGCAGGCAAAGGCTGAAAAGTATTCCTTTAAGATTTATTATTTGTTTTCTACTATGAATTACTCTGTAACTACTTTGAAACTGGTGTCTAGGTTATGTCATTCCGAGAGTGAGGAACTGAACTAGCCGTCGAATTCGACCCTGCAGTTTGAGGAGTCAGTATGTTCCCGTAGAAGGCGATTAACCAACCAAAAGATTCCATAGCCACCCACTCCACAAGAGACAGCAGTGTTTAATACAAGCACAGCAAAACGAGCAAACCAAGGACACAGACAGACTATACACCCACAAAGCCACGGAACCGGAGGCCACCCAGCTTTCGGCCAGTCCAGCCTCCTCCTCCTCCTCCTCCTCCTCATCTTCCTCCTCGCCGGCTTAAGCCCTGAAACCCTAAAGGCTCTGCATACTTCTCTTCCAGTTCAACCATGTGTGGCGAAGCTTTCCCGTGCACATCAAAACAGGGATAATTCAATCGGATCCCACTCTCCTCGCCGCAGAATGGGGAGGCCGCATTCTTGGGCTGCTTCATCCACATTAAAAGAGAACATGGCTTTTTGACCATATGCATCACATTTCAAACGTTTCAAGTAACCAGGAAAACAAGCGAGCCATCAATCGCCATCATGCGTGATGAACGGAAAGGCAGGAAAGGCTTGTGGACGCACTCTTTGCCACCTGTCAACTACAGAAACCTAGGAGGTGTCAGGAATATAAGAGGCTGGTTTTCAGATTCCAGATTATGAATCAACCAAGTTGAACATAAAGGCTCACACTGTCTCAGTGCAATCAATGGATGGCTCTGAAGTCTGCGATAGTCATATTGATCATAATCACTGATAAAATCATACTGCCCTCTGCTGGGTACATCTGACACTTTGCCGGCCGCTCTTAATTACAACTGTCATTCAACAGCTAAACACAAATATTGCATAACGGTGCCTGCTTTTCCTTCACGGCTTTCCCCCCATCCATCTCTGGCCAAGACTGGGACCCCTCACTCTGCACCAGGCTCTTTCCGCCAGTATCAGATGAGCTTTTAAATAGTGGAGACTCCACTTGATGACCTCAGGCCCAGAGGGACACAGCCTTGTGGCCGCCACCGCCCCCCCCTCCATTTCTTGCCCCCCTCTGCCGTTTAGAAGAGAATGGGACAGCCTGAGCCTCAATATCTCAATGATTTCACTGCAGGGGGAGTTCCTTTCTACCAACCGACCATCGGGTGTGGGGGGGTGGCCTACAGGAAGGCAAATGTTTATGTGAAACTGTTTTAATTAAATTCAGACGGCATTGGTTTTCCTTAAAAAAAAAAAACACTACGTCTGTGTTTTTTCGTGAACCTGGAATGCCAGAAATATGGCCGCTGCTCGTATAATCTCCAGCTCCAGTGTTTTCCACAACTCCGGTGTTCCACAACATTCTTGTTTCCAGCTCTGGATGACTTTTAGGGATTGTTGGATCACACTTGAACCTTGTAAAACTGACAATCCGAAGAATGTCAGCTTTCAGAATGCCTAAACCACTTTGAATTCCTAAAGCGTTAACTAGTCAGCGCGACACCGGAAAGTTGAAAACCACTTTCACCGCCATGAAGGAAACATCTGAGCTGCTTTAGAAGCTCATCAGCCTTTGAAAAGAGCAGGCACAGCACTCGCACTGCAGCTGGAAGAAAAAAAGCACCTGTCAGGTGGCGATGTCCTGATTCCCATCTTCCGGAAAGCTTTGTATAAACCGCTTCGGGAAACGTTCATGAGTCTTCAGGCTGCATCCAAAAGTCTTTTCAAATACTGATGCGTTCATTGACCTCCTTATTTAGCCCTCATGAAAGTTCATAATGGACCGGGGAAAACACTGATATAGCACATTAGAGACGTGCCTATTAGCACATAACCTTACTTTCCAGAGACCAGGCAGCGTTTAGGTGGAGTCTGGAGGTGCTGATCCAATCTTAGATCCAGACTTACATGCTCTCCACAGTGTACCAAATCCTCATATGAATGCATCATTCTCATATTTATCATAAGGCTATAACTCAGTCTGTGCATCCCTGTCGCCAGCACACGCAAACATCAGAAGCTGAAACAACATGAAAACACCAGAATTCCTTAGACAGCGTGAATGGACGTGGTCCACTTTGGAGCCGGGAATGCTGTGAAGGCACTAATCACAGCAATCCTAACTGTAAACTTTGTAAAGCAACCAAACAAATTATATTTGTTGGACCACACAGCCCTGAATGGCAAGTGATGAAAGCCAAGATGAGATCACGCTGAATCCCATTCAAGCTGAACTTAAGGGGAAGGTACGAGACAAAGCTCCGCAGCAGGGTCATTTGGAGGTCGCCAGCGAGACTGTTCCAAATGAAACATAAACACGCATCCTAATGGACACGGGGCCCGACATCTCCCGGCCCAAAGCCCTGGACAGCCAGAACTGATCTATCCCTCAGCTGTGGAGTCTCATCCAAACAGATTTCAGTGTTTCTGCATCTGGCAGCTCTCACATCTCCCGACCTGAATCTCTAAAGGGGAGGAGGAGGGGGGGTGTGCGTGCGTGTGTCCCAGCAGCGCTCATCCGTCTGCTGAAAGCGCATCTCGGAGCAAAGTGGCTGTGCTAGCTGGAGTAATGCTGTGTGCTAACATCAAGCACTGTGCCATCGTGGTTTTCATGCTAACAGACTGAAACATCCTGAAGGAAACAAGGATGATCACCTCCCAACAACATGCACTGCAGACTGAACGCCTGAACATGTTCATTTGCTTTAAAGGTGTACCTTGTACTGCAAAGCCATCTCTGGTAAAACCGAAAGATGCAAAATCTTCAATATGTTAGTTTAGGAGGACTAGCGAATGCAGCTATACGCACAATTATAGATAAACAATGGAAGTCACTGTGTGCTTAAACCACACATGTGGCTCGTGCACTATTGAAATCACTGTAGCTTGGTTCATCTACTAGCATATCAGGATCATAACAGTATCCGCCGATCTGCATCCAAGACAAGCTTATACCTGAATGATATTCCAAACTGATCATTAATACCATATTTACTAACCTCTGTAATACTGATGGCCCGCAATCAACATTACAATGCCAGCACTGCCAGCATATTCAATATTTTTATTGCACCAGCATTGGCCAAAAATTCCCAAATCCAATATCATACATTCTTGGTATACAGATGTAGCCTAGGGTTTTAACTTTATGAAAATGTATGTATCAACATTGCCAGATATGCAGATGGAAAATATCGACCACAGATGGGGCATATCGACCACAGTTCCCAAATCTGTGCATCCCTGATAAACACGTCTCCATATCTACATTTTACAAACAATGGCCTGCAATTCCCATATTAATGCACCCTGCTAGACCAAAATGTACAGATTGGAAATCAGAAGATATGCACATCAGCCTATTATTCCAAAAACTGGTGTATCAATGCTCCATAGAAGTAGCCCCAATGTCTACGTTATATAACTGTTTATGTAATGGCATTGGCAGATAAGCACATAAAAATGTTGGATATCAACACTGGATATCCGCATTTGCCTGCCGTTTCCATATCGGTGTATCCATGCTCAACCGAGGTAGTCCAAATTTCTACATTTTATAATCATACATTTGATGTCAGCACCTGCACAAAGCCTGCATTACAAATGTTGGCATATCCAATTTTACCAGCTCACACTATCCAAATTACATACTGTGCATTACTGATTAACGGATGCAGTCTCAGTTCCTACATATGATAAAAGTTTATGTATCAACATCGGCAGATACACCCTGGATTTCGGCACAGGCCCACAATTCTGGGATGTAGTCCCAGTTTCTGAATGTTATAAACATTTATGTATCAGCATCGGCAGAAACGTACAAGAAAATATCGAATACTGGCATCAGCCCACCATTTCAATCCCTGCTCAATAATGCAGACCTTAAGATAGTATAAGTTTACAAATCAGCACCTGCAAATAGGCACATTAAATAAACTTGGACATAGTTCCCAGATGAGTCCACAGGACACAGTCCTAGTTTCCAGATTTTATAAATGCCTACGTCAGCACCTGCACGAAAATATCTGCATACCCGATATTACAGGCATCTCCGATATTTGTATTGTATCAGCATTGGCCCACAATTATGTTATCCATATTAAACATTCCCGGTAAACTGATGCAGTCTCAGTTGTCTACATTTTATAAATGTCTATGTTTTAGCATGGGCTGATACACACATGTAAAATACTGAAACTCCGTATCGGCCCACAATTCCACAAATCTGTACATCCCTGCTTAACAGATGTCCTGATTACATTTTACAAGCAACCAACCTACATTTTGCAAACAATAGCCGAGAATTCCTATATTAAGGCATTCCTGCTAAATAATTTTTGTCCTAATTTCTAAATTTTATTAACAAATATTTATAGACATCGAAAGACATACCGGAGTTCAACATCTGCCCATCATTCCCACATCGCTTCATTCCATATCACTTGAGGTAGTACTTAATAAATGGATATATACCAGCACCTGCAGATAGCCTACATCGCAATGCTGACATATCCTATGGTATCGGCATCTGCAATATTTTACGCATCATAATCGTCCAGAATTCCCAAACATGAATCCGTCTCTGCTACTCTGGTATTGTCCTAACTTCTAAACTCCAATATTTATTTATCGGCATCAAAAGATATGGGCATTAAAATACTAGAGTTCGGAATAGGCCCATTATTCTCGTATTGGAGCATCCCTGCATAATACAAGTAGTCACAACTTCTACATGCGATAAACACTACACTGCAATGCTGGCATATCCAACGTTATCGGCATCTCTGATATTTTTATTGCAACAGCATTGGCCCAAAATTCCGTAATACCATATTATACATTCCTGCCAAACAGATGTAGCCTGGGTTTTCTAACTTCATGGAAATCTATGTATCAGCACTGGCAGATAAACACAAGGACAATATCACCCACGATTCCTATATCAGTGCAGCCCTATTCAAGAATCCCTTTTCTGAGAGACCACAGCACACAGAATTCCCATTGGCCCACAATTCCATAATCCTAGATCATACATTCCTGGTAAACAGATATAGCCAGAGTTGTCTAGCTTCATGAAAACGTATGTATCAGCACTGGCAGGCATGCACATGGAAAATATCACCCACAATTCCTATATCAGTGTATCCCTGTTCAAGATTCCTACTCTCCAGGACCACAACACACAGAATTCCTATTAGCCGCAATACTAACGGTGGTGAAGCGGGGCACTATCAGATCTGTACGCAGTCACAGAGGGTCTTATTAACGCAACCGGACTGTTTAGGAACGCGTTTCCACGTTTTGAGCGAATGGCGCTATTGGAAGCTCTCAAAACTGCTGGAATGTGGATCAAAGGAGCAGCTCGCCCCTCCCCTCCCGAAAAATCACCACCACCACCCGCACTACGGGGCCCAAGCCCCCTCACAACACACACACTCTCTCTCTGTCTCACACAACACAGCAAATTGCTCAAAAATCGCTTCCCAGCGCTTTCTCTGCTGGCTGAAGAGAAGCTCGGCTGAGCGCCGCGCGTTGAGCCCGCGTTTCACTCTCTTCCTCCTTTAAACCCGGAGACAAATCTTAGTGGAAAGGTTTGAAAGCTGTCCAAAAAAACAGGACCACACACAGGCTGCGCAGCAGAGCGGACACACTCGGCTGCTGGAGACACACACACACACCCGCACCCGCACACACTCACAAAATGGCGGCTTTGACAAACTTTTCTCTCCTAAAAAAGCCTTTTTTATGACTTTCTGAGGAGAGCGGTGGCGGCCGCCTAGCAACCCAGGGTCCGCGCGCGCACGACCCTTGACCCGGGACGAAAAGGCGGCAGGGCAGAAGCGCGTGAGAGGAAAACAACAATAATATTAACAACAACAAAACTAATCTTTATTTTTCACCCTTCCTCTGGAGCTTTTCCAGGGCTCCTATACACTTAACGGCTCACACGGACCAGACCTCACAGTGCCACCCACTTTAGGTCTGTCTGTCCGTGGAAGAAAGGAAAAAAAAGAATTGAAGGAGGAAAGAAAGAAAACACCGGGCTAGCTCGAGAGACAGAAAGAGGGGTCAGTTGCTTACCTTCCACCCAGAGTTTCTCCACGTCCGTTTCCAGATTAGCTGCCCTTAAACCGACGGCGAAAGCTCCGAATATCAAAAGGCCCACGACTAAAAACTTCCCACAGTTCTTTTGTATGTAACAGCCGAGTTTAAACAAAAGTCTCTGGAAGTGTGCTCTCAGCCACAGCGGTGCTTTTCTTCCAGTCGCCTTCCCCTGCGACGAGACAAGAAAACAACAACAACGTTAGTGCTCGGGTTCTTTAGAAGAACATCTCTGTTAGTACATCTCTGTTTCTGGGGTACTATCTACACGGTACTGCCGCGGCTGGCACAAAACAACACGGGGCTAGCGGTCAAAACTCCCGGCTAAGGCTGCTTCGGGGCTCTGTTGCTGTGTGTTGTGTATACGGAGCCCACGCGCGGAGCTAACGGTCGCAGCTGTTAGCCTGACTCCTCTCAACACGCATACACTGGAGTTAGCTCCCTGCTCCGGGCTCGGAGGGATCATCCCGGGGGCTGCTTGTGCCACACACATCGCCCAGCATCTCTTTTTATGGCCGTGATGTGGAGGGTTTGTAGCGTGGGCTAACGGCGCTAGCCGCGGGCTCGACCAAAACAAACTGTGTCCAACTGATATAGAAACGGTTCGGACGTGCACGTGGGTTACGCTCATTGCCATAGAGTCGCGCGACGCCGTGTGAGAGGTGGGGAGGCGAAGCAGCCATCACGGAGGGAGTTACGGCAATGTTTGTGAACGGAAGAGGGCAGCCACATGGAAAAACTACTCCCCGTGTAGATACTACCGCGAAACAACCCCCCTTAAAAACCTCCGTGTCTGTCTCGTGTGCGGGGGGACCTGTGTTTAGCGTGGTCTCGGACTGCTAGGTGGGGCTAGCGCTGACAGTTAAGCTAGCCTGAATGAACGTCGTCCGCTCGGAGACACTGCACGAGCGAATACGGCAGAGGTAAGTTCGGTCCCACGGTCGTCCCATCAGAGGCAGCCCCGTCAGGCTCCCCAGCTATACCGTTACCTACAGCGACTTAACCAGAGCTGGGTGAGGTCTCGGGGCTGGCTGTCTCCCACCGACCCGTCTCCACACATACACACACATTCAGTAAGGAAAAATCAGCAAGCCGAAAGCACCTCCGAGATCTGATCCAGCGCGAAGGCGGCATCGCAGTAACTCGGCCGCTGCAAATACTCCAGATCCGAGGCGGCGGCAGCGGAGGCAGCGGCGGCGGCGGCGGCTGCGCGACTGCTGCCCCGGTTCCTCCGCGCTACCCTCGGCCGTTCGGGGTCCCTGTTTTCCTGCTCGGAGGAGACATTAACAGCCGAGGCCATGTTGCACGCTCTGCGCTGGGCTTCTCGTTATCCACGTTAGTATATCCCCCCGTAAGCGCTTTTGGCTATCCGAAGGAGTTTCTCTCTTGGCGTTCCCGGAGCCACAAAGCACTTCATACTCCTGTTTGGGACGGCGAGTCACAGTCTGCGCCTTCCATTCCAACATTTCGTGATCCGGGGGTTTCTCTCTCCTGCGACTCCCGCATCCACCGCGTTTCCACTCCACACACACGCTCTGGGCTCAGAAGGCGAGGCGGAGGCGGCGCTCTCCGGGCGAACGGCGGCGGCGGCGGGCTCGGTCGCTCTGCGGTCGGAGCATTCTGCGGGCTCTGCGCGGTATGGCTCGGCGGGCCGCGGGACACGGCGATCTCTGAGATTGAATAGATGAGAAAAAAGAACACTCTCCATTCGGAGACAGAGGAGGAGGAGGGGTAAGGCCGAGGGGGTGGGGGGAGCTTTGAGAGCCCGCCTCCAGGTCTGTCAGATGGCCGCAGTTTCTCGCTTCTGATTGGTTCCAGAAGGGCAAAAATTACTCAGCAAACACGACTATTATTAGCTGCTTAGCAACAGCTCACCAAAGTAGAGAGACCACCCAGGCGGAGAAACTCTCGCGTGTGCGTCTCAAACTTCAGGGGGAGTCTTAAAGAAGCCCGGCCCCTCTCCGGGTTAGCGCTGCTAGCGCGCTCGGCTCCCACTCCAGGGCTTTCCAAGCTGCTTTCGAGGAGCAAGCTGACCCTATTTAGTGCTCTTTATTTCATGAGCGACACTAGCGCGCTTCATGAGGGAGTAAGTCTGAGACCACCAACTCTTTCCCCGCCTCATTATTTCCCCAGATAAGCCCGGATCTGGACCTAAACGCAGCCAAAGGCTTTCACTCACTCGGTAGTTGAGAGTCTGTGGTGGGAAGAGTTGAAGGGAGGCGAAGCTCTCGGCACAAAGCCGAGCCTGTGTGAGTGACCATGTGCTAACAATTGCGAGTTAGTGAATAAATACTTGAACGTCACATGCTTGTATGAGTGACCAGTTTGAGGCTTGAGGACGGTCTTTTCTGTTGACAGTCTCCTGTGCTCAGTGTGTATTGATTATTATAGACCCCCAAAGGGGTGACAAATAAACCAGTCCAATATAATACACTCATCATCAAATAAGTAGCTGCACCCAAAAGGAATCAGCAAGGACTGGTCTTATCGCTGTACCTGACTTACCCAATAGCCCTGATTGTGGACATTCAGTGAGGAGTGATTCCTCCATGAGTGATCATGTTAGTGCCAGCACCATTGGCAGACGACTGCACTGTTACCAAAGACTGCAATGGTGTCGGGCCAGACTGTCGCGGAGTGACTTAGAATGGGAGCGGGCCATCTTCAGTGACGAGTCCCGTTTTTGTCCTGGTGGAGACAACGAACGAATCCATGTGTGGAGGCACCATGGTCAGTGCCAAGATGAACGGCTTGGTGTCACACGTCCAGAAGGCCTGGTGTCACCCCTACCTCAACATCGACAGGAGCTGTGTGAGAATATTGAAGCTGCATGGGATTATCACAGGACACCATTAGGAACCTCTACAACTCCATGCTGAGACATCTGGCATGTTGCGAGACACTACTTCTGTATGTGTAGCTCAATAAATATCGCCTATATCAGTCTAAATTTATCATCATCATTTATTGTTTCTGTTAACCTTTATCTTCCTTCCCAGTAGCACTGCAATCCCACACTTCCTTCTGCGTGCAGCTGTTCCTTGATAATTAATATGTATAATATAAAATATGTTTTTTGGGTTAGAAGCTGGGCTTAAGATGTCTTCCCGGGGGCTCTGATTCCTGAGATCCGATAAGGAGAGCTAGATTTTCAGCACATGATTACCCTTACTCTGACTTCTTTCGTTTGTGGAAGCAGAGCACAATACTGGACAGAAGCTAGCAGCAATTACAGGGCTGTCTTGAGCCTTGTGATGCAGCCAAGATATGACCACTCTTCTGGCCACCCCAGGTGTGGAAAGTGAGACACTTAGCCATCATCAGTAAAGCGTGAATTATGTTCCATGGTGAACACGTGCCATCCAGCTAGTTACCAACCCACCGATCACTTTTGGCAAAGTTATAACACTGCTGGCTTAATGTTGGCACTGGCAATCTGCAGTGAGCTAAAGATGGCCCACATATTTAAAACAATCATTAGGCCCACTTGTCCCAGAACAGATGTGGTCAGTTTCTGGCATAGATGGCAGAGTTCCCTTTTTGCTGAGGCAAGGCCCTAACTAAGTGTGTATGTGGCCCACATCTTGCAACCAGGGGCAGTACAGCAACAAGCCCTAAATTATTGGCAATGTTGCCAGATGAAAATGGGGAATGTAAACCAGATTTGGGCCAGAATAATTTAGCTATCTGGGAAAGTGTATGAAGATGCTGCATTTAATAATTAGTTCCCTCAGCAAACAGGCAAGTGAATGGGTCTCTTAGTGCTGCTTGGTAATCTATATTATGAAATTCACCGGACACAAAATTAATCACCTTGCGTGTTTAAGGTAGTAACTTCAGGCTAGTGCGTGTAAACGTGGTAAAAATATGGAATACTGGCAAATCGGACTTTCTGTAGTAGAACTAACCTTGCTGATTCTCTTGGGCCAAATTTGGGGGCTTCTATCATGAAAAAGGTTTTATGGAGTTTGGAGGATGTTTGGGATGTTTTTCATTTATGCATTTTATGAAGAACTGCCTGTTTGCATCGTATGTTCCTCAGAATCAAAAGTTGTGTATATCCATTACCCGAGCTGTATCTTTCCCACCTGGGCAGTCTGGAGCTAGGCCATTCTTCGAGTACTGGCTCCAGGGAAAAGGGAAAAACGCAATTAATGAGTGCTGTCTTTTATGGCACACAGGTGGATTACGGTTCTCATGCCAAGGGTCATGCCAAAAACACGGGAATTCATTGTATTTATTTCATTAAACCCATCATTCCAAACATTACACACTTCATATGTAATGCTCAACAAAACAAGTAGTTTACAACCAAGCCTGTACGGCCTTCTCAGCATCTCTGTTGTTTCACACAAACACATACTTCACGTGCGGGTTGATATAGATGTTGAATTTATGTTTTATAACATGCATGTTTTATAAATAAGTTGCACCCAGAATTAATCAACCGCCAGGAATGGAACTTGGTGGGTAGGCTTGACATCATGAGACATGCAAATTAAAGTTTCATGCTCTTAAGCAAAAGTGACGAAAGCAAGGAAGAGCCTCCTGCTGTTTTGTTGGTAGCATCCTTTACAAGTGCAGTATGCCCCAGAGAGGAGTTTGAAAGCATCTTAAACAGTTGCAAGAGTAGGTGGGGCTCCACATCATTGTGCTCCAGGAAGTGGGATGTTTTTTTCAAGGTATTGCATGGCATACCGCTGTGCAGATATTATCATAGCACGCTGTTGATAGCAGTGGATAGAAGAAGACCCACACCAGCGACATGAAGGATCTGGGAGACCTATACGAACCACGTAGAAAGAGAACTGATATATTGTCCGACATGCATGGAGTGAACCAACCAACACCACTGCAGATATTCAGTGAGGAGTGAGGCCCTCCACGAGTCATCCCAGTGCCAGCATCATTGGCAGACGGCCGCTCGACGCAGGACTACATGCACACAGAGCGTTACGACAACTGCCCTTAACACCACCTTAACCTCACCAAAAACGGCAATGATGTCGTACCAGACTGTCATGGAGTGACTCAGAATGGGAGCGGGTCATCCATAGAGTCCTGCTTTTGTCTCTGTGTGTGAAGACACCGTGGTCAGCACCAAGATGAACATTTGCTGTCATGTGTCACACGTCCAGGAGGCCTGCCATCACTCCACCTCCACTCCTAATTCTGCAGGAACTGTGTGAGAATATGCATGGGATGGATTATCACAGGACACCATTAAGAACCTCTACAACTCCATGATTAGTGGTCTGGCATGGTGCGTTAGCGAACATACTGAGATACACTACTTCTGTATGTGTAGCTCAACAAATATTGACCATATCAGTTTAAATTAATAATAATTTATTGTTATTTGGTAAACTTTATCTTCCTTCCCAATAGCAATGCCATCCCACACTTCCTTCTGGGTGCAGCTGTTCTTTGAATGATGTGGAAGTAGTCTTTCATGTTTGTATCAATCACTATAAAAGTATAAGAAAGCAATAAAATGGTAGAAATAAAGTGTACAGAGCGTTCCACAGTGTAGATTAATTAATTAATGTTTGCTTCTTCCGTTATCACCAAGAAGAGCACCAGGGAAACAGTAACAGAGCTCCTCTTCCTACACTCCGGAACAAAGTTTCTTTTTCCATAGACAATTTGAATGATGTTCTTTATACTGTACATAGGAACAACCCGAACTCAAAGCCTTCATCATAGTTTGGATTCCTTTGAGTTATATGATCTCTCCTAAACACTCCTTCTTGCCCAGTTACTCCTAGCGCTCCCAGGGTCCATCATGGCCGACGCACCCATGCCTTCTCTCCTTGTGTTTACTCTGCTGCACAAGGTTGTGCTCAATCATGTGGATGTGTTTGACAGCCATGAGCACTGCTCTGCCAGTGTTTACACTCTCCAATTTCCTCTGCGATCGTGCGGCTCTTGTATAATCAGAGTGACACTGGAGAAAGTAGAACACTCCACCAAAAAAAAAGAGCTATTTACTTTGGTTGTCATACTGGAAATGTTCAATCACAGTAATACGAACAACACAAATTCTTTCTTGAACATGCACGCTTCGTACATTCCTTCGTACTGCAAGACCATTAATTCCTAGGGAGGCCTCTTTGAAATAAGCTTAATCATATCATGAAAAGAAAGAAGGCCTCTGGAGCTACAGCATGTTCAGCCTGAACATCTAGAAATTTATCTAGAAAGTCATTAACAGTGTCTTTTAACACAAGTAGGAATGATTCCAATGACACAGCAATGCAAATGCAGTATTGGGAATACTTTACCTTTACTTACAGTACACTAACACTTTACACTTTTTCAGTTACTATACACCAACACACTAACACATTACACTAACACATTACACTCACTGAGTTACTGTACACCAACACACTACTTACAGCACACTAACACATTACACTTACTGAGTTACTGTACACCAACACACTACTTACAGCACACTAACACACTACACTTACTGAGTTACTGTACACAACACACTACTTACAGTACACTAACACATTACACTTACTGAGTTACTGTACACCAACACGCTACTTACAGCACACTAACACATTACACTTACTGAGTTACTGTACACCAACACACTACTTACAGCACACTAACACATTACACTTACTGAGTTACTGTACACCAACACACTACTTACAGTACACTAACACATTACACTTACTGAGTTACTGTACACTAACACGCTACTTATAGCACACTAACACATCACACTTACTTAGTTACTGTACACCAACACACTGCTTACAGTACACTAACGCATTACACTTACTGAGTTACTGTACACCAACACGCTACTTACAGCACACTAACGCATTACACTTACTGAGTTACTGTACACCAACATGCTACTTACAGCACACTAACACATTACACTTACTGAGTTACTGTATACCAACACACTACTTACAGTACACTAACACATTACACTTACTGAGTTACTGTACACCAACACGCTACTTACAGTACACTAACACATCACACTTACTGAGTTACTGTACACCAACACACTACTTACAGCACACTAACACATTACACTTATTGAGTTACTGTACACCGACACGCTACTTACAGTACACTAACACATTACACTTACTGAGTTACTGTACACCAACACACTACTTACAGCACTTTAACACATTACACTTACTGAGGTACTGTACACCAACACGCTACTTACAGGACACTAACACATTACACTTACTGAGTTACTGTACACCAACACACTACTTACAGCACTTTAACACGTTACACTTACTGAGTCACTGTACACCGACACACTACTTACAGTACACTAACACATTACACTTACTGAGTTACTGTACACCAACACGCTACTTACAGTACACTAACACATTACACTTACTGGGTTACCGTACACCAACACACTACTTACAGCACACTAACACATTACACTCCCTGAGTTACTGTACACCAACACACTACTTACAGTACACTAACACATTACACTTCCTGAGTTACTGTACACCAACACACTACTTACAGCACACTAACACATTACACTTACTGAGTTACTGCACACCAACACACTACTTACAGCACACTAACACATTACACTTACTGAGTTACTGCACACCAACACACTACTTACAGCACACTGACACATTACACTTACTTAGTTACTGTACACCAACACGCTACTTCCAGCACACTAACACATTACACTTACTGAGTTACTGTACACCAACACACTACTTACAGCACACTAACACATTACATTTACTGAGTTACTGTACACCAACACACTACTTACAGCACACTAACACATTACACTCACTGAGTTACTGTACACCAACACGCTACTTACAGCACACTAACACATTACACTTACTGAGTTACTGTACCCCGACACGCTACTTACAGTACACTAACACATTACACTTACTGAGTTACTGTACACCAACACGCTACTTACAGCACACTAACACATTACACTTACTGAGTTACTGTACCCCGACACGCTACTTACAGTACACTAACACATTACACTTACTGAGTTACTGTACACCAACACGCTACTTACAGCACACTAACACATTACACTTACTGAGTTACTGTACCCCGACACACTACTTACAGCACACTAACACATTACACTTACTGAGTTACTGCACACCAACACACTACTTACAACACACTAACACATTACACTTACTTAGTTACTGTACCCCGACACACTACTTACAGTACACTAACACATTACACTTACTGGGGAACCGTACACCAACACACCACTTACAGTACACTAACACATTACACTTACTGGGGAACCGTACACCAACATGCTTTTTACAGCACAGTAACATATTACTGTTGTTACATATTACTGTTACTGAGTTACTGTTGAACAGCGGCGGCTATGTAGTATGTTAAATTACAACAGCAGTTTTTTCCCATGTGACTTCTCATGGTGTATTAAAAATTATTTCTGAACGTTACTTATTTTAGCCATTGCAACAGAATATGTTACGCACGGCAGAGTGTTCAGTATTCAGCCATTACTAATGTAGTCTACCCTACACTGGCAACGAGCGATGAGAAATGAGAATGTTTCCTTTCTCATTACAACCTTCAAATCATCAAACGACACAGACTTATATTCCTCTGAAAAAGCTTTTCCTGTGAATCAACATGGATGTGCGTATGTCCTGCAGATGTGGAAGATGGCAAATGTACTGTAAACAGTAAATCACCGCTGTTTACGTTACTACAGGGCTCAGTTTGTTTCTACATAAATAACAAATTCATATTCCGTACAACTGTTTAAGCGGAATCGAAACTGTTTATGCTCAAATGTATAGTGCAAACTGAAAGTACCATGTTAATATTCACTTGTTGGTTCTTGTTTGATCTCCATTCCTGAAATGCAACATTGCATTCCATACAGGACAGATGACATTGTACAATTACACCACTGCCTGCTACTGCTAGCCTTTCAGTACTTCAGTTCTTACTGTGCGAGAACATGTTCAAGATGCGCTCCTGAAGAGAGCCCTGTGTCTTCAGTGAAGTATGTTTACAGTGTAATCACGACAGCACACGAGAGATTTATAATAACGTTCTGCTCAGCCTTTTGGTAGAGCACACTGTATGGTAAGGTGTTGAACTTAACTCAACCTGATTGCTCTATCTCTACCAAGTGGCAGAGGCATGTTCAAAATCCACTACAGGTCACTGAGTCATTCAGTAGACACTCTTTTACTGCTCGCATCCATAGAACCAATACAGCACCCCATGAGCATGGATTGTTTTTGGTGGAGAGTTTGAAAGGAAGGCCCCAAATGCCATTGGGAAGGAAGATAACAGTTACTAGTCTCAATATGGTATCGGGCCGCCATGTTTGCCAGACGTCTCGGTATGGAGTTGCAGAGGTTCCTAATGGTGTCCTGTGATAACCCATCCCATTCAGCTTGGATATCCTCACACAGTTCCTGCAGATGGTGCGGTAGGGGTGGAGGTGGAGTGATTTTAGGCCTTCTGGATGTGTGACAACAAACCGGTCATCTTTGGTGCTGAGCACGGTGCCTCCACACACGGATTCGTCGGCTCCACCAAGACTAAAGCGGGACTCGTCACTGAAGATGACCCGCTGCCATTCTGAGTCACTCCATGACAGTCTGGCACGAGACCATTGCAGTCTTTGGTGACGGTGACGTGGTGTTAAGGACAGTTGTCGTAACGGTCTGTGTGCATGTAGTCCTGCATGTTGCAGCCGTTTGCCAATGGTGCTCCCACTAACAGGAGGACTCATGGAGGGCATCACTGCTCGCTGTTTGTCCACAATTGTGGTTTTGGGTACAGCGATAAGGCCTGTCCTTGTGTTGCTGTGCGTGAAACTAGAATCATTTGCATGTCTCACAATGTCAAACCAACCCACCAAGTTTCATTCCTGTCAGTTTATTCCATCTGGGTGCAATGAGTGTATACATTTTTGGTGAGGACATTAAAGGGTTAAGATGTGAAGCAGCATTGTATTCCATAGCAGCTGTGATTGTTGATACTGCCTCTTTTGCTGAGTTCACGACTAACGTAAACTCCTGAAGCAGATGTATTCCCCAGGCAGTCTTTTACTAACCAGCATATACATTACCAGTTTAGACCCTCCATATCTCCACCTCTAATATATATTTAGTGGTGTAAAAACGTTGATTTTTTTTTCTGCACAGTGTAAAAGCTCTAGTTCTCCTTTCAGCTTAGTGAATATTCATGATGGACCGACCAATAGAATCGCTCCAAACCTGCTTAGTAATAACCCTTGTTCTATCAGCTCCACTGCAGGGTAAGGAAGCTGGTTCATCCTCCTGTACAGCTCCACTCTGGAGGGTTTTAAGGTGGACTGTATAATTCCATGAGGGCTGTTTTATAGTTTTCACTTTTATTCTACAGTAGAGCTTTAAGATAACATAAGGAGCTATGAGGAGCCGTCTCTAAACTTTTGACTGTTAGCGTATATGACACAACTTTCACATTTACTTAGTAAGAACACTGACGCTTTCGAAACTGGTGGACTCGAGCCCTTTATATATCCAACACGGCACAGTACACGAGCCAGTCTCCGTGAGGCGGGAGCTGTGGAGCTCTCTCTCCAAAAGAACTTTCTGTTCTTCGAACTCCTTTGCGTTCTCAGATTGGCAATTATAATGTAAACACAGCTGGCGGTAATATAAGGGAATTCGTTGGCTGCATCATAATTATTGCTTTGACTTCAATTCGACGGCCAAAAATGTATTATGTATACACGGTTGTGAAGTTGATTGAGTGTCTGAATAGCATATTGTCTCTCACAAAAATATGAATGGATGTTTTGTATGGACAGGCTTGCGCTGTAGGCTGTGGTGCTGGAATGTATCGTGCTGAGGTTCTTCACATTCAGAATTTTACCGGCAGAGGAATATATGGTTGTGTGCGGTACACAGAGGCCAGCCTTTATTTATTTAGTTTCCATTTAACACAGCCAAAACGGAAAACATGTTCAACAGCAAGTTACACTGAAGACTCATCAACTAACCTGTAGCGGTATTTACAGGGGTTGGAAAATGAAACTGAAACACCTGTGATTTTAGTGTGGGAGGTCTCATGGCTAAATTGGACCAACCTGGTGGCCAATCTTCATTAATTGCACATTGCACCAGAGTGTGAAGGTTCAGTTAGCAGGTAAGAGCACAGTTCTGCTCAAAATACTGCAATGCACACAACATTATGGGTGACATACCAGAGTTCAAAAGAGGACAGATTGCTGGTGCACGTCTTGCTGGCACATCTGTGACCAAGACAGCAAGTCTTTGTGATGTATCAAGAGCCACGGTATCCAGGGTAATGTCAGCATACCACCAAGAAGGACGAACCACATCCAACAGGATTAACTGTGGACGCAAGAGGAAGCTGTCTGAAAGGGATGTTCGGGTGCTAACCCGGATTGTATCCAAAAAACATAAAACCACGGCTGCCCAAATCACGCTGTATTGGCTGCAAAAGGAGGCCCTACACCATACTAATAAATGATTGTGGTCTAAAACCAGGTGTTTCAGTTTCATTGTCCAACCCCTGTAGTGTGCATCCACCATGAGCCCTTTTCACAAGACTTTCAGAAGACTCTTTAATGCTTTCCCAAGCTTCTTGTAGACACCTCCAAAGTTCAGTCTTAGAAGCTGGTTGCATTTTCAAATGCCAATTTAGACTTTCAGTTTCAATGTCTCAGAGCAATTGTTCTTCTTCTATTCCTCCATCTATTTTCATTTTTCAGTAGCCATTTCCAGAGAGCCGTACATCCTTCAAACACTGATTCATCCCCTCACAGTGAGAGGATACCCAAAAACACTGGTGGATTTTATTTCAGATCGTAGCCTGATTGGTGGAACTCGATATCTCAACGATCAAATCCGATTGCTGTGTATGTAGGATAGCCACATGTCCGATTTTAGGCCCCACTGTCCGGTTTTCCAGAGTTCTCCAGTTGCTGTACCTGAATGGACATCTATTAATCCTTTTTTCGGGATGAACTATTCAAAAGGTTCACTGGCAAACAATAAACATTGGCTTAACAAGGTCATGTGACATTGTGACTCGCCTACCGGCTAGTCAATTAGTAAGCTCCTGTCTCACGAATGTCATCCATTCCACCCAGTAAGCATGTAAAGCAATCGTTTATGTGTTATATAGGTTAGGCTATGATTTTGATTCTGTTCTAGGCTCGTGCCCCACCTTGTGCCCCACTTTCAGGGAGGACAGAATGAATTAGAAGGGTTCATTTTTAGCTTAGGGGACACATAGAGGATTACGGGTCAGTATGGCTGTGGATTAGAGAGTAAATTCACCAACAGTGAATTTGTGCTCATTATTCAGCTTTTATGTGGTGGTAACTAGATGCAAAGTGTCATGGAGGAACAGACATGTAGACGGACAGACGAACGAAATACGGAGCTCACTGAAAGTTACTCTGTGTGGGCGGGGCAAGAGACGTCAACCTTGCGATTGTTTAGGTAACGCTAAGTGTATGAGTGAATATGTACGTCTGTCTGTCTGCCCTGCGATGGATGAATAAATGAGTGAGTGAGTGAGTAAGTGAATGAATGATTGAATGAATGAGTGAGTGAGTAAGTGAATGAATGAATAAATGAGTGAGTGAGTGAGTAAGTGAATGAATGAATGAATGAGTGAGTAAGTGAACGAATGAATGGGTGGGTGAGTGAGTAAGTGAATGAATGAGTGAGTGAGTGAGTGAGTGAGTAAGTGAATGAATGAATGAGTGAGTAAGTGAATGAATGAATGAGTGAGTGAGTAGGTGAATGAGTGAGTGAGTAAGTGAATGAATGAATGAATGAGTGAGTAAGTGAACGAATGAATGGGTGGGTGAGTGAGTAAGTGAATGAATGAGTGAGTGAGTGAGTGAGTAAGTGAATGAATGAATGAGTGAGTAAGTGAATGAATGAATGAGTGAGTGAGTAGGTGAATGAGTGAGTGAGTAAATGAATGAATGAATAAGTGAGTGAGTAAGTGAATGAATGAATGAGTGAGTGAGTGAGTAAATGAATGAATGAGTGAGTGAGTGAGTGAATGAGTAAGTAAATGAATGATTGAATGAGTGAGTGAGTGAGTGAGTAAGTGAATGAATGAATGAATGAGTAAGTGAATGAATGAATGAATGAATGAATGAATGAGTGAGTAAGTGAATGAATGAATGAGTGAGTGAATGAATGAATGAGTGAGTGAGTGAATGAATGAATGAGTGAGTGAGTAAGTGAATGAATGAATGAGTGAGTGAGTGAGTGAATGAATGAGTGAGTGAGTAACTGAATGAATGAATGAGTGAGTGAGTAAGTGAATGAGTGAGTGAGTAAATGAATGAATGAATGAATAAGTGAGTGAGTAAGTGAATAAATGAATGAATGAGTGAGTGAGTGAGTGAGTGAGTAAATGAATGAATGAGTGAGTGAGTGAATGAGTAAGTAAATGAATGATTGAATGAGTGAGTGAGTGAGTAAGTGAATGAATGAATGAGTAAGTGAATGAATGAATGAATGAATGAGTGAGTAAGTGAATGAATGAACGAGTGAGTGAATGAATGAGTGAATGAATGAATGAATGAGTGAGTAAGTGAATGAATGAACGAGTGAGTGAGTAAGTGAATGAGTGAGTGAGTAAATGAATGAATAAGTGAGTGAGTAAATGAATGAATGAATGAATGAGTGAGTAAATGAGTGAATGAGTGAGTGAGTGAGTGAGTGAGTGAATGAATGAATGAATGAATGAATTAATGAATGAATGAGTGAATAAATGTAAAGTTGTAGGTGCACTCTGCAGGTTGCCAGTACCGTGGAATCCAGTCTAAGGTAAAGCTACTTTGGTACGGATCTCAGGCAGACGTCTAGAACCGGGTCATTCCTGATATGAAGGTCTCCCCTACGAGTACTACACACAGTCACTGTGAAACGGCCTCTGTGTATTAAATCTCCGCTTGATTAGTTACAGGTAGCTAGATTTCCTCATCACAGCCGGCTTCAAACAGCAAGAGCGCTCTGAGACACAGCTGCAGCGGAACAGAGTCGAGCTCAGTGTGCCTTTCGTTATAACCCGGCCGAGTAGAGCTGGGGTTTCCACACCGTACGGGTGCGGACGGAACCTGTATACATACATGCCTACATGTTCCTCATCTGGCCTTGGTGTCTAACCCAGCTGTAGCGCCTCACCTCCGGCCATGTTGAAACGATAGGGCATGCTGGGAGGGGGTTGTTATTTGTGCACTAATCCCTCATTCCTGCCGCTTTATTTACCTCCACTTGGTTGCCAGATGCAGTGTGTTTATTCCAGTTTCTGCATCCTGGCATTTTGAGACAACATCAAGCAAACCGTTTTCCTTCCTTTCGGCTTTTAGCGTGTGTGCTGTTTACACACAAGGCCTCAAGGTTCTTCCAGACGGGCGCTTGAGCCGCTGTTCACCGTGCCTAAAAGGTTAATGGCTTCTCCAGTCTGTCCTCGATATGTGCGGCGGCTGATGACACTCGGTGTGCGTTAGCACTTATGGAGTCATTTGGACGTAGAGCGCGTCGCTCATCGGGCTGGCTGATTGCGCGAGAGAGGGTGGGCGGTAGAAGGGTGCGGAGGCTGGGGTGGTCGGCTGGGTCTGGTGTTAGTGTTTGGTGAAGGGTCTGGTGTAGCAGGCTTGCAGGCAGCACAGAACCCCAGTCTGAAATGGGTTCTGTGTTCTACACGACCGAGCTGTAAAAGCAGGGCCCTATTAAACCACAGCGTCCATCAGAGCAGCGTCAGTCAGCAGAGCAGCTGCAGGAGGGGCGAGCACTGACCCCTCCTCTCTGTCCCGCATCATCTGTGTGTGGAAGACTGCTCACTTCCACTTCTCCTCCTTCCACTTCTCCTCCTTCCACTTCTCCTTCTCCTCCTTCCACTTCTCCTGCTTCCACTTCTCCTCCTTCCACTTCTCCTTCTTCTACTTCTCCTTCTTCTTCCACCTCCTCTCCTTCTTCTCCTTCCTCTCCTTCTTCTCATTTTTCTACTTTTCCTTATTCTCCTTCTTCTTCTCTTTCTTCCTCCTTCTTCTTCTATCTCCTCTACTTCTTTTACCTCCTCTCCTTCTTCTACTTCCTCTCCCTTCTTCTCCTTCCTCTCCTTCTTTTACTTCCTCCCCTTCTTCTACTTCCTCTCCTTCCTCTCCTTCTTTTCCTTTTTCTACTTCCTTTCCTTATTTTACTTCCGCTTCCACTTCTTCTTCTTCTTCCTCCTCTCCTTTTTCTCCTTCTTCTACTTTTCCTTCTTCTTTTACCTCCTCTCCTTCTTCTATTTCCTCTCCTTCTTCTCTTTCCTCTCCTTCTTCTCCTTCCTCTTCTTCTTTTCCTTCTTCTCCTTCCTCTTCTTCTTTTCCTTCTTCTACTTCCTCTCCTTCTTTTACTTCCTCTTCTCTTTCTTCTACTTCATTTCCTTCTTCTCCCTCTCTTTCTTCTACTTCCTCTACTTTTTCTCCTTCTTCTACTTCTCCTTCTTTTCCTTCTACCTCCTCTCCTTCTTCTACTTCCTCTCCTTCTTCTACTTCTCCTTCTTCTTCTACCTCCTCTCCTTCTTCTACTTCCTCTCTTTCCTCTCCTTCTGCTCCTTCTTCTACTTCTCCTGTTTCTCCTTCCTCTCCTTCTCGTCCTTTTTCTACTTTTCCTTCTTCTCTTCTTCTTCTCCCTCCTCTCCTTCTTCTTCTACTTCCTCTCATTCTCCTTCTCGTTCTTCTATTACTTCTTCTTCTTCTTCTTCTTCTTCTTTTACTTCCTCTTCGTCCTCTTCTTCTCCTATATCCTGTATACATAGGATATATATATATTTACAGGTGAAGACAGTAAAACCTGTCAGGGACTTTTATTGTGTTAAATGGACGGTATGTAATATAATACATGATGAAATGACCATGACCTGTCATCAGAGATTAAGTAAGCCCGCTAGGATGTTTTACTGGCCTCTCCAAAAACAATGACAGAGCCTTTGAAACTTCCGCTCCGGAGCAGAAAGTCTGTTTGTGTTTTGGCGTGTGAGTCTGTTCAGCCCGCTCCCAGTACCACTTTGACCTCCTGGGTTGCCAGATATGAGACTGCCAAGCATCTCATTCTTTTCAGCTGCTGTCCTTTCTCATTATTTTGGACAGGAGACGTGAGACAGGAAGCGTGACTGGATGCTCTCAGATGGCAATCCCATTAAACCCTGCAGCAGGTAAATGACGAGGCAGTAGTGACCTCACTGTAGTGGGACCTCAGCAGATATGTGAATACCGTGCCTATAGATCATAGCATAACACAGTGGAGAGGCTCACACACTTCACAGTCCCACCCACACGCACCAAACTCTGTAGATTTATTTATATGCACCTTTTACAACAGACGGTGTCACAAAACAGAGAATCCGGGTCCGAGTGGGCGAGCCGAGGGCGACAGTGGCAAGGAAAAGCCCCCCTTTAGAGCCAGAGGAGCAACCCTCTATAGGAACCATAACTTAAAAGCGTAGCCCATCCTCTTCAGGTTGAAGGATCAGGGTTTAGAGGTGTAGATGGTACTAACCAGGATAATTGTTAGTAACTGTGATGATGGTCTATTAGAAGGAATAGCGGCTGGTGTAGCTTAGCGGATAAGACCACTACCCGCCAGGAAGCCATCACCACACGTGGGAGACCGGGGTTTGAATCCTGGTCTGGGTAACTACGTGGTGCTACACCAATAAGAGTCCTTGGGCAAGACTCCTAACACTACACTGGCTTACCTGTAATATGATTAACTTGTACGTCGCTCTGGATAAGAGCGTCAGCTAAATGCCGTAAATGTCATAAATGAATAGGAGATGTGTGTGAGGCAGAGGGAGAAACGTCTGATTGGCCTGTGATTAAATAGCAGGATCGTCGGTTGGGTGTGCGGGATCCAGGTGAAGCCCCCTCACAAAACAAGACAAGAAGAAGCTCTATCATTGGCAAACTGGCCAGCAGTACGGCCTACGACTGCAAGGCCCTGTGGAGAGAGTGGTGAGGAGAGCGGAATCCAGCATAGGCAGCAAACTTCCAGAACTGTGGGACATCTATCAGTCATTTCCATGTAAGGCATTTAGCGGACACTCTTATCCAGAGCGACTTACAACCGTGCTTAGTGTTCCTCTGGATAATATTTTCCAGCTAGTATAAGAAGGTTAGAGTCTAAAGCTTGCCATGAGTTCAGACCCTGCCTGAACAAGAGCCAGTGCTGATAGCTAGAGAGATCAATACACAGACATATATAAAGCGTAAGTGCACTACCTGGCAACCCAACCCAGAGCTCACACCTAGAGAGAAGACGGATCAATGTAATTCCCAAAACATAGAATTTCAACATACAGATATAACATACAACCTACTAGAGCTCCCTCACTTCAGTCCTTACAAAGAGATGGGTCTTCAGTCTACGCTTGAAGACCGGTGTTCGGACAGCCAGTGGGAGTTCATTCCACCATCTGGGAGCCAGGACAGAAAAGAGTCTGGACGCTTGTCTTCCATGAGTCCTCAGGGATGGTGGTTGGAGTTGAGTTGTACTTGAAGCTCGAAGGGCTCGAGGTACAGATCGACTCTTCACCATTGCCATAAGGAGGGAGGCGCTGGTCCAGTCTTGGCTTTGTAGGCCAGCACCAGAGTTTTAAATCTGATCCGGACAGCACAGGAAGCCAGTGAAGGGAGCGCAGCAATGGAGTGATGTGGGTAAACTTGGGAAGATCAAAGATGAGTCAGGCTGCCGCGTTCTGGACCAGTTGCAGGGCCCTGATGGCCCATAGAGGAAGACCAGCCAGAGGCGAGTTGCAGTAGCCTTGAAATGACCAGAGACTGGACGAGCAGCTGGGTGAAAGGAAGGGCCGTATCCTCCGGATGTTGGAGAGGAGGAATCTGCATGACCGAGTCAAGTTCGCTATATGAGCTGAGAACGATAACTGGCCATCCAGTATCACTCCAAGGCTTCTTGCATCCTTAGTTGGGGTGATCAAGGAGTTCCCGAACAAGATGGCAAGCTCATGGTGAGGACCTGTAGTGCTGGGGATCAACAGCAGCTCAGTTTTGCTGGGCTTGGGCTTAAGGTGGTGAGCAGTCATCCATGAGCTGATGTCGGTCAGGCATGCAGAGATGCGGTGGCAAACCTTTGTATGATGATGAGAAGGAAAACATGTGTTGAGTATCATCAGCAAAGCAGTGATAAGAAAAGCCAAGAGAAAGAGTGTAAAGAGAAAAGAGAAGAGGACCCAACACCGAGCCTCGAGGGACACCGGTGGAGAGCCTGCATGGAGCAGACGTGGACCCTTTCCATGTTACCTTATAGTGGCAGTCCATACCACCAACACCACCAACACCACCAACACCACCAACACCACCAATACCACCAACACCACCAATACCACTGCACTCCAACACCTTATAATTATCAATGTTATTATTATTATTATTATTATTATTAATAATAAATCTTCGCTTTAAACAACAGACACACATACATATTTACATATTGATATTATATATAGATAACTCTGCTCTCTCTCAGACGACCTGTCTAAAACATGTACATATCAACTTCTACAGACCACTCCTGCCTTTGTATTGTGTCTTTTGTGTATAATTGGTGTATTTTGTATTTATTTAATATAATATAACTCTTGTATATCTCTTTATTTCAATATGTGTAGTATGTATATAGTGTTGTCCTGCTATAAAGTATCAACCTGAGCCTCACCACAAGCATTTCAATGCATAAATGTCCTGACCTGTTGTGCAAATGACAAATAAGCCTGAAACAGTAGGTAAAGACATTCCAAAAATAGGGATGCAAACAGGGGATGGTACTCATAGCTTGGAACAGCTTATTCTGCCTGTTGTAATAGTTCAAACAAATAGTTCAAATAGTTCAAATAGTTCGAATAGTTCCAATAGTTCAAATAGTTCCAATAGTTCAAATAGTTCAAAGCAAACTTCTTTCCAAAAACAAAAGTACCTACAACACTGCAAAAAATGAGTTTTGGCAAGTAAACTGGTCTTATAGCTGATAGATCTTATATATAAGATCTATATATATATATATATGTATATAGATCCTTGATATTATAGGATCTAATTAACCTCTTATAATATATTAATAATAACTAATCAGGTATCAGAGTCCAGTGGTATTTGTGAAAGGCTCGCACCTGGTTTGTTCTGGGCTGGATGCTGTGGTACCTCCTGCTTACGGCAGTAAGGTGAAAAGGCCATATGCTGGGTGGCTACTGGTCAACCGGACCTTTTGGATTCTCCTCAGGCAGCGGGACTGGTAGACGTGCTCAGGCAGAGGGACTGGTAGACGTGCTCAGGCAGAGGGACTGGTAGATGTGCTCAGGCAGAGGGACTGGTAGATGTGCTCAGACAGAGGGACTGGTAGATGTGCTCAGGCAGAGGGACTGGTAGACGTGCTCAGGCAGAGGGACTGGTAGATGTGCTCAGGCAGAGGGACTGGTAGACGTGCTCAGGCAGAGGGACTGGTAGATGTGCTCAGGCAGAGGGACTGGTAGATGTGCTCAGGCAGAGGGACTGGTAGATGTGCTCAGGCAGAGGGACTGGTAGACGTGCTCAGGCAGAGGGACTGGTAGACGTGCTCAGGCAGAGGGACTGGTAGACGTGCTCAGGCAGAGGGACTGGTAGATGTGCTCAGGCAGAGGGACTGGTAGATGTGCTCAGGCAGCAGGACCGGTAGACGTCCTTAGGCAGTGAGGACTGGTAGATGTACTTAGGCAGTGAGGACCGGTAGACGTCCTCAGGCAGCGGGACTGGTAGATGTACTTAGGCAGTGAGGACTGGTAGACGTCCTCAGGCAGAGGGACTGGTAGACGTCCTCAGGCAGCGGGACCAGTAGACGTCCTTAGGCAACAGGACTGGTAGACGTCCTCAGGCAGCGGGACTGGTAGATGTTCTCAGGCAACAGGACTGGTAGACGTCCTCAGGCAACAGGACTGGTAGACGTCCTCAGGCAACAGGACTGGTAGACGTCCTCAGGCAACAGGACTGGTAGACGTCCTCAGGCAACAGGACTGGTAGACGTCCTCAGGCTGAGGGACTGGTAGACGTTCTCAGGCAGTGGGTCTTGTAGACGTCCTCAGGCTGCGGGACCGGAAGACTTTCTCAGGCTGCGGGACTGGTAGACGTTCTCAGGCAGTGGGACTTGTAGACGTCCTCAGGCTGCGGGACTGGTAGATGTCCTGTAACTCTGGGAACCTTGTAATGTCAATTATGTTCAAAAGCGCCATCGACTTCTCTGGGCTCAGAGACATTTGAGATAGACCATTACACACTGCAGTCAGACGAATCAGTATTTCAGTTTAACCACATTTAAGCATAATCAAGTCAGATGACTCTTACTAGAAGACTGGCACTGTGTGCTCTGGTTTAAAGACGATAAGGACTAGCTATGAACAGTTACGGTTTATTGATAACGGCTTGTCTAAGCATTCCCGAGCTCATGCAACGATATCCATCTTCCCACAATCCTTTACTGATCATAATGCGAAGTCAAGGTAAACTACCTCATCGAGGAACGCTGTTCTTAATCTGCTGGATTGAGAGAGGAGGTGCGGTGACTGGTGCTAAGTCAACAACTTAAATCTGAACCTCCCTGAATACCAGCTCCATAGCCAAGAAAGCCCAGCAGCATCTCTACTTCCTGTGGAGGTTAAGGAAAGTTCATCTCCCACCCTGAGCAGCCGTATCGCTACCTGCTTTAGGACTAGCGCCATCCCTGACCCGCGGGACCCTTCGGGGAATAGTAGAGACATGTGAGAAGACTATCGGTGTCTCTCCTCCCTCCATCATGGACGTATACACCATTCGCCGCATCCGAAATGCCAGCAGCATTGGAGACGAACCCACACACACCTCACATGAACTGTTCTCGCTCCTGCAGTCTGGAGGAAGGTACTGTAGCATTCGGAGATCACAGCCAGACTGTGTAGCAGATTCCTTTCCACAAGCCATCCGGCTCCTTAGCTCCCAGAGACTGAACAGACGGACACCTTCATATACACACACGCATACATTCACATGACACCGTCCACCTCCCCGCTTCCTGCTTTCTGCAACTCCAGATTATGAATTCATGTTTGAGATCCCGTATTTAAACTTGGTTATCAGACACGGAGGTGCTGCGATTCCTCTATACAATTTAAACCATTTTTCCGCTTTTTCCTTCCTCGACTTCCTGTAGTCCAAGTGAACTAGGGCTGTACCCAACTCAGAATTTTGTCAGTCGAATCGGATTCGCCCGTCCTGGTCGACGATTCGACTATTCGTTTATGTTTTTTATCCATGTACATTATCTAGTAATCAGTAAATCAGTCTGCACACGGTTCAGATCTGATCCTCCTCATTTAGAAAGTCAGCAGAGTCACAGGAACACATTTCTGAACTAAAAGAGGCGGGGCTTATGATGATCGATCTGAACTGGAGCCTGATTAATTACAGGATACAGTGTCGGGCAGCAGCGGGTATACATGCTAAACATTAGCACTTATAGCTTCTAGTCTTTTTAATTTCACTTCTAACAGCTTCTTCAGTAGGAGGACCCTTCGTCTTCCATCTCTCATAAATAATGACCTGCTAAATAAAACCAGATTAGTCCATATTTAAACTATTTTTAGATGAAGAGAAGAATGGTAGACCTGAAACCGTTTAAATATTATAATAAATAATTATCTCTCGTTTATCGGCGTATTAAGGGACTGTACTCATCCTTAAATAAAGATAATTTCAGCTGTAGATGAATAAATATAAATATCTGTAATTTAGATTATAAAATAATGGAATTATAATAAAACAAACGTCTCCGCTCCGTTTCTCCTTCACTGCAGACAGCCGTTATGTCTAAACCGAAAGTCAGCTCCCTCGTTTGGAGCAGTGTTGGATGTCTGACTGAATGACGAGCAGAATTAGGTTTAATTTGTTCAGATTCACTTCAAAATCTCCTCCAGACTTTCTCTGAGACATCGTCCCCCGTGTTTCTCAGCTTCACAGCTTTAGCTTCCTTCAGAGGTGAACTGCCAGCGCACGTCTTCACGTGGATTTAATTTTTTTTAGCAAGTCTGCGTCACAGCCCAGCTAGAACTTCAATATATATTTATTATCCCCCCCTTTAATAATTATTAAAATGTCTTTTTACATCCTTAAAGATCCTTGTGCATTTCTGTAAGATTTAGTCTGTTTTACAGGTGAAAAAGAAGGTTACTGTTGTCAGTCGACTTGAAGGGTCTCAGTCGACTTAAAGGCCCCCGACTGATGATTCGAATCGTCCACTTAACCTTATTGTCATTCAGACTTCACAACAGGAGTGCGTAGCTGAACGAGACGGCGCTTCTCCAAACTCCGATGTGCAAATGAAAACATAGTGCCAACACACGAGACGTACTACTAACATAACAGTGCAGGCGAGACATTAGTATAATATAGAAGGGGGAGGGGGGAGGAACAAATAGGAAATTATACACTTTCAGAAATATCTCACTTTATATAGAAAAATATATATTGCTGTTTCCACGTGATATTGTTATTGCACACTGTAGCATATAATGTAATGTCATGCCTGCTGGTTCTCCTCCCACCTCTGATCTGCTGGACTCCATTTCCCATAACCCACCACCTGATGTCACTTACCCAATCACACCCGGATGCCTCATTCTCGGTCTCCAGAATATTGATTGGTCACCTGTCGTTAATTAGTCTGTCTGTTTAAAAACTCCTCTCTCACACTGACTCATTGTGAAGTATTGCCACCCTGTTGCGTACCGAGCGTGCTCGCTCTGTTTGACCTTGTTACTCTGGCTTTGACTCTGTTTTGATTCTCTGGTTTACTCTTCTTGTGTATCCCCATTGGTACCTCTGCCAGGTCTGATTGTCTGTTGGTTTGACCCCTGCCTGTTTATCGACTCCGACTCAGTGTAGCCCTTGATTGTATTTCTTTGTTCTTGCTGTTGCTGTGTTCTAGTACAGACCTGTTTAATAAACTGAGCCTTTGTAACCGGGAGGTTGAGATAGGTTGCAATCGCACAGTGGTTTTATTCAGGTTTGTCCGGGAAACAGGGGTCAAAACTACGGTGGCTGAGAAAGCCCAACGCACTGCAAGTTGCAAACGCGCTGCAGTCTCAAAACACAAGCACCAAAATGACACGACTTGCACAGCATTAGCCAAACGCGATGCAAGATCTGAAAACACAAGCATCAAAATGAGACCGCTTGAAAACCATTAACCGAACGCGCTGCAAAGACTCAAAACACGAGAAACTGGGCAATAAACAGAAAGAATATCTATTAATAAACAGTAACAGAACCTTAATTTAGCCTCTCGGCTGAACCCGGCCAATAACCCGACTGGATATTCATTAATAAACAGATAAACTTTTGCTGGAACTGGGGCTGTCTCGGCTCCTCGTCCAGGTCCACGCAGCCTGCTCTCGAATGGGTCCGTCCACTTTCAGTGTCCCCCGGAAACACTTCCGTTGTGTGTTGAGGCTTTCTGCATGTGTTTGGAAGCTGCATGTGTTGTCAGTGTTGGCTGCGCGTTTAAGACTTTGCAGGGCGTTCGGTTAACGGTTTGCAAGCGCTCTCATTCTGATGCTGGTGTTTTCAGATCTAGCAGCGCGTTTGGCTAATGCTGTGTAAGTCGTGTCATTCTGATGCTTGTGTTTTGAGACTTTGCAGCGCGTTTTTAGCTTGCAGTGAGCTGGGCTTTCTCGGCCACCGTACAAAACACAGGTGGGCATTGACAGATACATGTCTATAAAGTGAGTGAGGACAGCCAGAAAAAGACCAGGGGTCAAAAACTCAGGACGAAACACCAACACTACAAAACACAGGGAACAGAAACAGTAGGGAAACGTGGCTTAGGACTCACGGGAGACTTCGCCACAAGCAGGGCAAACAATGGAGTCTTAATAGAAGTCCAAATGAGTTTAGATTAGCATCAGGTGGGGGAGAGGGTGGAGACAGGGTGGAGCAGGAAAGGCATTGTAATAACATGAAGTAACCAGAGGGGGGTTGTGTGATATATGGACATGACCAGACAGACAGACAAGGATGTGACAGCCTTTGCTTTTAGTTCTATGGAGGACCGGATCTGCCAAAATTAAAAATAAATAAATAAATAAATAAAAGATTAACATTTAAATAAAAATAACTAGAATTTGTATATATAGCTTGCTTTGATTTTATTTATACGCTTATTTCCTTTTCTTGCATTTATATAGTCCTCGTTTTATTTATTCTTGTACTGTTTAGTAATGTTTTATTAATGTCTTCCTTCATTTTATATATATTTTCTGCATATATTATTTAAACATGGTAATTTTAAAATCTATTTATTTAATACATATTATTTTTACATAAAATAATGTCGTTGAGTAGTCTAACGGCGTTAAGCAGTCTAACGGCGTTGAGCAGTCTAACGGTGTTGAGCAGTCTAATGCCGTTAAGCAGTCTAACGGCGTTGAGCAATCTAACGGTGTTGAGCAGTCTAACGCTGTTGAGCAGTCTAACGGCGTTGAGCAGTCTAACGCTGTTGAGCAGTCTAACGGCGTTAAGCAGTCTAACGGTGTTGAGCAGTCTAATGCTGTTAAGCAGTCTAACGGTGTTGAGTAGTCTATAACGGCGTGGAGCAGTCTAACGACGTTGAGTAGTCTATAACGGCGTTGAGCAGTCTGACGGCGTTGAGCAGTCTAACAGCATTGAGCAGTCTAATGCCGTTAAGCAGTCTAACGGCGTTGAGCAGTCTAACGGCGTTGAGTAGTCTATAACGGCGTTGAGCAGTCTAACGGCGATGAGTAGTCTATAACGGCGTTGAGCAGTCTAACGGCATTGAGTAGTCTATAACGGCGTTGAGTAGTCTAACGGCGTTGAGTAGTCTATAACGGCGTTGAGCAGTCTAACGGCGTTGAGTAGTCTATAACGGCGTTGAGCAGTCTAACGGTGTTGAGTAGTCTATAACGGCGTGGAGCAGTCTAACGGCGTTGAGCAGTCTAATGGCGTTAAGCAGTCTAACAGCGTTAAGCAGTCTAATGGCGTGTGGGAAGAAGCTTCTGCTGTGTCTGGCAGTCCTGCACCGCATGCTGCAGTAGCGTTTGCCAGAGGGCAGCAGTCTGAACAGTCCATGAGCTGGATGGGTGGGATCTCTGACCATCTTGGTGGCTCTGCTGCGTCACCGTGACGGGTACAGATCTTGTTTGGGTGGAAGTGAGGTCCTGATGATCCTCTCTGCTGTCCTCACCACTCTCTGGCGGTGCAGCTGTCATTCCAGAGTCTGAGGCTGCTGGTCCGGATGCTCTCTATTGTTCCTCTGTAGAAGTTTGTGAGGAGGTGACTGGGAGGTTTGCTCTTCTCATCCTTCGTAGGAAGTGAAGGCGCTGCTGTGCCCTCTTGACAAGGGAGGTGGTGTGTGTGGTCTGTGTCAGGCCGTCCGCAATGTGCACCCCCAGAAACTGGGTGCTTCTTACAGCCCTGAACTGTCTTGCTCCTTCTTACGTGTCTGATCTACTCCTTCCTTACAAGCCCTCTCGCTCCCTTAGGTCATCTACAGCTGGGCTCCTCACCGTTCCTCCATCCGACCTGCATGGCTTTGGGGACCGAGCGTTTTCTAGACTTGCTCCTCGACTCTGGAACTCTCTCCCATCGCTGGTCAAACAGTCCAGTTGTCTCTCTGCGTTTAAGTCTAATCTTGATACGTATCTCTTTACACTTGCTTATAACCTGCCTCAGGCCTACACTGTCCTTCAAAAGATCGTGCTCTCCTTGTCTATAAGCGATCTAGGTGAAATTACCACACAAGCCCAGGAGGCTTCCACACCTTTATCAAGCAGCACAACAACATGTAGTTATATCCACAACTGCCAGTTAGAACTTTTGGGTACCACAAGGAAGCTTCATGTCCAGAAGCACCGTCCGACTTCTCTGGGCTCAGAGGCATTTGAGATGGACCCTGGGGTGCGGTGACTTGTGCCTTTGGGATCTTAAAAAACAATGTACAGCTCTGTAAATAAATAAGAGAGCACCCCAGTTTCTTCTTAACTCAGCATCTCCACATGTACAGCAGGTTCTTAGTGAGGAACCGAAGGCTGGGTTCTAGCTTTACTGTACAGATACAGTGAGCGTCTGGTTCAAAAGAACAAGGTTGAGCAGCAAACACACAGGACAACACAGCTACAGACTGGCAGAGGGCCAAACCCCCTCTCTACTGACCGTGATGAGCGCCACCTCATTCCAGTGTCCCTTACCCACCGTAAGATGACCTCAGGTGACCTACAGAGAGACTGGCGAGCGGTGGCTGGGGTGAACCGCACAGCGAGCATGGTTCTAAAAACAGGCTTCTGGATTTTCTAAATAAACAGATCTAATACAATATCTGATCTGGAGTTTGGGAGACACGGTTCCAGTAGTGTAGAGAATCAAACAGAACTGAGGAATTTTGGTTAAACACAAACCCAGAACCTGTACAGCTAGAGACACTAATCAGTTACAGGTGGTCTCTTAAATATTCCAGAGCTGTATAAGAATATAGTTGTTATTATTATTCAAATTATTTACAATATCCGCTGCTGTATACCGCATCCACCCGAATTCTGCATTCTGTTATGTGTCAGTGTGAGAACTGACCATCTGTGCTTGTAAATTTGACCTGCACATTTAAACCATCTGTGCAGTGAAGCACCCACACACACTTAGTTGTGGGCAGTGAGCACACTTGTCTAGAGAAGTGGCCGTCCTTGTCCACGGTGCCCCGGCAGCAGTTGGGGCTTAGGTGCCTTACTCATGGGCACATCAACCTCCAGCCCATGACTGCCCCCCCAGAAGTATTCAACCCCAATGTAATTTGAACATTCAGCCTTCTGATCTGGAGTCAGACGTGCTAACAAGTATCTCCAAAATGGCAACTTTACAGGAGAGGCCAAAAACCTGGTTGAATGTGAATGTGAGTCAATGGAACCAGACGTCTTTCCAAGCAGATTTTGGATAGTTCTGGTGATCCATTCATCATGAAATGTCCACCCAATGTAAACAGCAGCTCATGTGATCAAACGATGCCAAAAACCCAAATTGGAGATATGTGGTTTTCAGTGGACAGCGATGATGTGCTAGGCCAGTCATAGTACGTTACATCCTTTCCACGCAACTCGACACTACGTCCTCGGTATCGTCGTTCTAATGCGGCTACTGTAAGCCATTGTTGCGCTGTATTGTCTACACCGTCGGTACTGTATTGTTTTGGACATGGTCCTGGAGGCCTGTTGTTTTCACTGTGGTCTTGTTTTTAGCTCAAATGACAATAAAGCCTCTTGAATCTGAACTTGGGCTAAAGGACAAGGTCTTTCCCGTATGCTCCGTTTATACTTAAGCATGGTTGCCTCATCATGTTGCAGGCATCATTTCAGATGAGTGCATATTCACTAAAAACAATGCTCTGCAAAAAAAAAAAAAGAAGTATTTTCAAGTTAAACGATCTCATACCTTGTTAATATATAATTAAAGTTATTATTCAATTATTATTAAATTATTTTATGATTATTTTGAGATTATATCACTTATAATCAGACATTTTTACTTGTATTAAGTGATTTTAGTAAGCCCATTTTTTTCACCATATTGGCAGACAATGTGGCTTGTTCCAAACATGTTTTCACATATCCCAGTTTACCTGGCAACATGATGAGCAAATTTGGATAACTAGAATAAAATAAAACAAGCACAGATATTTTACAATAAGTGAAATAGTGTTAAAATTAGCTTAAAAATGTTAAAGATTTAAAAAATAGTAATTAAAAAAGCTTAAAATTACATTTAAATTGAATAAATAAATAAATAAATAAATAAATAAATAAATAAATAAAAAGTAAGTTGTACCAACTAGAAATCGCCAGTAAAAACTATATATCTAGAAACAAGCTTTTTTTATTTTAAAATTAGCCTCAAATAATTCTCAAAAAAATAAGAAATGAAAGATATATCAACTAAATATTAAATTTTCCTTGCAAAGATGTCATTTCATGCAGTGTGAGGTTGATCTTGCTAAATAGAATGATCTTGTATCTAGTTAATATATCTTAAATTTCTCATTTATACTTTAAGATATTTCTTATTATAAGAATATTTAATTTAATCAAATCAAATGTATTTCTATTGTGCTTTTTACAACTTTACAAAAATCCTCCTCTGGTCCAAACTGCATTTGGAAATTGTTCAAAGTAACATCAGCTGAGTATCTAATTATGCTGATCTAGTCGTAGTGGTGAGGATGAAGTTAATGGAGAACTAATTGTGAAGTGATAGTCTGATGTAGGAAGCCATAGTGGGGAAACTAGCCTGCAGTGGGAAAGCCTGGTTAGGCTGGGCAGGTACGCAGCTGTGTCGGGGCAGGTAGCAGGGAAACATGAGCAGTCTTCCATCAGTGTCTGGCTGGGTGGGTAGGCAGCTGGTTAGCAGGAAAGCCTCAGTACCAAGCCGGACCGGAGGGCAGCCATTAGAGCTCGGTCAGAGTAAAGAGAGACAGTTCGCTGCCCGGCATCTGACTATTACAGCCGGGCTGAAAGGACAGAACCAGAAGGTGACACAGACTCGGGAGCGCCCTGAAACGTTTAACTGCTCAGGTGGTGTAGCTCAGTGGATAACACCATTACTGGCCAGAGACCCACCACATGTGGGATACTGGGGTTCGAATCCCGGTCTGGGTGACTATGCTGTGCTACACCAGTAAGAGTCCTTGGGCAAGACTCCTAACACTACACTGGCCCACCTGTGATATGAATACCCTTGTAAGTCGCTCTGGATAAGAGCGTCAGCTGTGTGCCATAAATGGAAAGTCATTTCCAGGCAGACGGTTGCAAGGAAAAACTCAAGTAGGAGGAAGAAAAAACCTTGGCAACACAAAAATGAGTGTAAAATGATCTTATATCTAGGTGATATACCATAAACAGCTCATTTAAGGGCTATTAAACTTATTTCCAGGCATTTCTTTACTGTTTTTAAGTGGTTTTAGTAAGTTTTCTTACTAGATTGGCAGATAATTGTACTGATTTTAATAAGCCAGATTGTCTGCCAATATAGTGAGAAAATGTGGGTTACTGAAATCACTTATACGAAGTAAGAACTGGAAATAAAAAGTTGAAATTTAAAAATGATATTAAAATTAGCTTACAGCAGTCTCAAAATGAGAATTTTAAGATAGAGCAACTAAATATATATTCATTTTTATTGCCAAAATAAAAAAAAAATTGTTTTAAAGTAAAACATAAACTTTTTAATAAGTTTAACTGCAATGGAATCTGCAGATCAGAGCATCGTGCCCTTATTTGCATTTCCCGCACCGTGCCAGCACTTTCAGAACCTCAGCTTGTGCTATTTTCATTAAAACAGACCACAGCGGCTCTGAGATGAATCTGAGATTTCATTCTTTCCTTTTCAAGTGCTTCCTATCCTCTGTAGCTAATTTGTGAGCTCTGAGTT
>JAMWET010000894.1:165000-175000 GCA_024036415.1 Prochilodus magdalenae
ATCTATCTATCTATCTATCTATCTCGCTCTCTATCTATCTATCTATCTATCTATCTATCTATCTATCTATCTATCTATCTATCTATCTCTCTCTCTCTCTCTCTCTCTATCTATCTATCTATCTATCTATCTATCTCTCTCTCTCTCTCTCTCTCTCTCTCTCTCTCTCTCTATCTATCTATCTATCTATCTATCTATCTATCTATCTATCTATCTCGCTCTCTCTCTCTCTCTCTATCTATCTATCTATCTATCTATCTATCTATCTATCTATCTATCTGTCTATCTATCTATCTATCTATCTATCTATCTATCTATCTATCTATCTATCTATCTATCTATCTATCTGTCTGTCTGTCTGTCTGTCTGTCTGTCTGTCTATCTATCTATCTATCTATCTATCTATCTTGCTCTCTCTCTATTTATCTATCTATTTATCTATCTATCTATCTCGCTCTCTCTCTATCTATCTATCTATCTATCTATCTATCTCGCTCTCTCTCTATCTATCTATCTATCTATCTATCTATCTATCTATCTATCTATCTATCTATCTGTCTATCTGTCTGTCTGTCTGTCTGTCTATCTATCTATCTATCTATCTATCTCGCTGTCTCTCTATCTATCTATCTATCTATCTATCTATCTATCTATCTATCTATCTATCTATCTATCTATCTATCTATCTATCACGCTCTCTATCTATTTACCTATCCATCTATTTACCTATCCATCTATCTATCTATCTATCTATCTATCTATCTATCTATCTATCTATCTATCTATCTATCTTACAACAGTAGGGATGTGGCAATCACACCCTGCTTACTCAAGACTGTTCTGTTGTGCTCTTCTACTGTAGCAACATGCTGAGTGTTGCTGAATGTATACACCCTAAAGATAGCTTCCCTGTGTACTAGATACCATCCGGGTATCTTCAGTGCACTACAGATCTACATACTACATTTACTGATCCAGAGCGACCTACAACCGTGCTTAGTGCTCCGTTGGATAATGTTTCCCAGTTAGTACAGGAAGGGTAGAGTCTAAACCTCACCATGAGCTTAGATGCTGTCTGAACAAGGGCCAGTGCTGATACCTAGAGAGATCAATACACAGACAGATATAAGCATAAGTGCACTACCTGGCAACCCCAAACCCAGCGCTCATACCTATAGAGAACAAAGGTTATGGTCAGTATAAGTGCAAAAACATACACGTCTACTAGAGCTCAATCACTGAAGTGCTTTACAAAGACATGGGTCTTCAGTCTGCGCTTGTCAGCCAGTGGAAGTTCATTCCACCATCTGAGAGCCAGGACAGAGAAGAGTCTGGACGCTTGTCTTCCATGTGTTTTCAGAGATGGCGGGTCGAGGTGAGCTGTACTTGAAGCTCGAAGGGCTCGAGGTCCAGATCGACTCTTAACCATTGCTAAAAGAGGGAGCGGCTGGTCCATTTTAGGCGAGCATCAGAGTTTTAAATCTGATGTGGGCAGCAACCGGAATCCAGTGAAGGGAGCGCAGCAGTGGAGTGACATGGGTGAACCTGGTAGGACAGAAGATCGAGCTTCTGCATTCAGTTGCAGTAGCCTTGAAATGACCAGAGACTGGACAAGCAGCTGGGTGGCCTCCTAAGAGAGGAAGCATCGGATCCTCCGTACTACATACAGTACTACTGCTAGGCAGATTCAGTATATGAGTAGTATGTAGTATGCCATCTCTTATCAGGCTGTCATATGGTCTCAGTTCACTTACCTTTGGTGGCGGACTCCAGTTTCGCAGTGCAGATGTATTGAGGTGTACAAGACTTTACTCTGTGGTTGCCAGGTAGATACGACTAAGTGAACTGTCTCACTGGTCTTCAGGGAGAGAACTGAAGGTCAACTACCAACATTATGGTTTGAAAGTGACAGTGGAGTCAACCTATCGTTCTCTGATGGATCACTGGCTGTGAATATGAGTGGTAGCTTGATCAGGTGATTCAGCTGGACATAGACAGTGCAGGCCTTTTGGGGGCTTTAGGAAGGATTTTTTGGGGGTCCATCTTTAGACATCTTACAGACTAATTGATAATCATAAGTTGCATTAAAGTAGTCAGTGTTAGTCAGTGTGTATTATAGACCAATCAGCCACAACTGTTATTCAACGATCAGCGCCCCCCACAGGACCACCACAGAGCAGGTATTCTGTGGGTGGTGGATCATTCTCAGCACTGCAGTGACACTGATGTGGTGCTGGTGTGAGTGGATCAGACACAGCAGTGCTGCTGAACACCTCAGTGTCACTACTAGACTGAGAAACCTCCACCAACCAGCTAGCAGCTCCCTGTGCCAAGAAGAGTCCTGTGGGCAGCGTCCTGTGGGCAGCGTCCTGTAGGTAGCGTCCTGTGGCCAGTAGTGTCCTGTGACCTGAGGACTAGAGGATGACCAGCACTGCACTGTGCAGCAGCAGATGAGCTATCGTCTCTGACTGTCCATCTACAAGGTGGACCAGCAAGGTAGGAGTGTCTAATAGAGTGGACACAGTGAGTGGACACAGTGTCACTCACACCAGCACCACACATACTAACACACCACCACCACATCAGTGTCACTGCAGTGCTGAGAATGACCCACCACCCACATCATACCTGCTCTGTGGTGGTCCTGTGGGGGTCCTGACCATTGAATAACAGGGTAATACAGTATACAGAGAAACAGATGGACTACACTCTGGACCTGTAGACCCACAGAGTGTCCTATCTGGTCAGTGGAGCTGATAAGATGGATGATGAGTGTGGATACACTGAGGTAGTTTTAATGTTATGGCTGATCGGTGGATGTTAAGATGTCAGTTCTGAGCATCAAATTAAAGTATGCAGTCTAGACTGACCAGTAGCATGCATGCCAATCATCTTCAGCCTAATGCTAACATGCTAACGGAATCCCATATAGGTGCTAGCTGAAATGAGCTTCATCCATGTTTGATGTTCGCCACAGCACTGCAGCACTATAGTCTAGCTATACGTTGATGCACGTCCACAGTAGGTGCTGTCTGGCCTGTGATTTCAGGAGAGAAGATAGAAGAAGTAGATGAGACACACCTCATACATACACGACACTCATACACAGACTTCTCCTCTCTACACTATGACTGTACAGTATACCATTAAAGTCATTCAGCAGGACGCCAGAAGGTCTCGCCGTTATTTCATTCATTTGCATCCATAAATAAAGAGCCATGCAGCACCAGTCGGAGATCCAGAGAGCACGACGAGGTTACTGTGCATTCATTTGGATAATAATCTTTGGCATCGCCGCTGGCCAAATGTTATTTCAGTCAGAATCTGTTAGCAAATATAATCATCTGTACGTAATAACGGAAAATGGTCATTTTCTCTGAATTTCCTGACATATCAGGTCCATTCGCTCCTTTCCCCTTTCCCAGAAGGCGCGGGTGCTGAAACGTTGACAGTGGATAATTAAAATGAATGAACTGAAACTAACACAGAGCTTAGAGTTCAGGATTTGATAGCATTCAGAGTGGCTTGATGTGAAATGATCTAACTGGGAGCAGAACCTTCAACGTCACTGATAAGAGATCACTGACTGCTGCTTCCTCTTCCCCCCACGACCCTGAAGGACAAGCAGCTCTGAAAATCAATGAATGAACTCTTCTTCATCCGTTCATGCTGGACTAATTCAACTTGACCCAACAGTGCCTCGCTATCAGGTACACACTGGTATTACATACAGAGCTAGCTGGTTAGCATGCTAACCTAAGTACTCAACTCTATAGTTACATTTAGGCTAATGCCATTTACCTGATGATCTAATCCATAGTGAGTTATAAGGTTAATCATTTTACAGGTGGGCCAATGTAGTGTTAAGATTCTAGGCCAAGGACTTTAATTGGTGTAGCACAGAATGTTCAGTGGTGCTGAAGTAAACGGGAAGATGGTGAATAGTAACTCAGTAAGTGTAGTGTGTTAGTGTACTGTAAGTAGTGTGTTGGTGTACAGTAACTCAGTAAGTGAAATGTGTTAGTGTACTGTAAGTAGTGTGTTGGTGTGCAGTAACTTAGTAAGTGTAATGTGTTAGTGTACTGTAAGTAGTGTGTTGGTGTACAGTACTCTGTAAGTGTAATGCGTTAGTGTACTGTAAGTAGCGTGTTGGTGTACAGTAACTCAGTAAGTGTAATGCGTTAGTGTGCTGTAAGTAGTGTGTTGGTGTACAGTAACTCAGTAAGTATAATGTGTTAGTGTGCTGTAAGTAGCGTGTTGGTGTACAGTAACTCAGTAAGTGTAATGCGTTAGTGTGCTGTAAGTAGCGTGTTGGTGTACAGTAACTCAGTAAGTGTAATGCGTTAGTGTGCTGTAAGTAGCGTGTTGGTGTACAGTAACTCAGTAAGTGTAATGCGTTAGTGTGCTGTAAGTAGCGTGTTGGTGTACAGTAACTCAGTAAGTGTAATGCGTTAGTGTACTGTAAGTAGTGTGTTGGTGTGCAGTAACTCAGTAAGTGTAATGTGTTAGTGTACTGTAAGTAGCGTGTTGGTGTACAGTAACTCAGTAAGTGTAATGTGTTAGTGTGCTGTAAGTAGTGTGTTGGTGTACAGTAACTCAGTAAGTGTAATGTGTTAGTGTGCTGTAAGTAGTGTGTTGGTGTACAGTAACTCAGTAAGTGTAATGTGCTAGTGTACTGAAGTAGTGTGTTGGTGTACAGTAACTCAGTAAGTGTAATGTGTTAGTGTACTGAAGTAGCGTGTTGGTGTACAGTAACTCAGTAAGTGTAATGTGTTAGTGTACTGTAAGTAGTGTGTTGGTGGACAGTAACTCAGTAAGTGTAATGTGTTAGTGTACTGAAGTAGTGTGTTGGTGTACAGTAACTCAGTAAGTGTAATGTGTTAGTGTGCTGTAAGTAGTGTGTTGGTGTACAGTAACTCAGTAAGTGTAATGTGTTAGTGTGCTGTAAGTAGTGTGTTGGTGTACAGTAACTCAGTAAGTGTAATGTGTTAGTGTACTGTAAGTAGCGTGTTGGTGTACAGTAACTCAGTAAGTGTAATGTGTTAGTGTGCTGTAAGTAGCGTGTTGGTGTACAGTAACTCAGTAATGTAATGTGTTAGTGTGCTGTAAGTAGTGTGTTGGTGTACAGTAACTCAGTAAGTGTAATGTGCTAGTGTACTGTAAGTAGTGTGTTGGTGTACAGTAGCTCAGTAAGTGTAATGTGTTAGTGTACTGTAAGTAGCGTGTTGGTGTACAGTAACTCAGTAAGTGTAATGTGTTAGTGTGCTGTAAGTAGCGTGTTGGTGTACAGTAACTCAGTAAGTGTAAGGTGTTAGTGTGCTGTAAGTAGTGTGTTGGTGTACAGTAACTCAGTAAGTGTAATGTGTTAGTGTGCTGTAAGTAGTGTGTTGGTGTACAGTAACTCAGTAAGTGTAATGTGTTAGTGTACTGTAAGTAGTGTGTTGGTGTACAGTAGCTCAGTAAGTGTAATGTGTTAGTGTACTGTAAGTAGCGTGTTGGTGTACAGTAACTCAGTAAGTGTAATGTGTTAGTGTGCTGTAAGTAGCGTGTTGGTGTACAGTAACTCAGTAAGTGTAATGCGTTAGTGTACTGTAAGTAGCGTGTTGGTGTACAGTAACTCAGTAAGTGTAATGTGTTAGTGTGCTGTAAGTAGTGTGTTGGTGTACAGTAACTCAGTAAGTGTAATGTGTTAGTGTACTGTCAGTAGCGTGTTGGTGTACAGTACCCTGGTATAGAGCTGCAGTGGCCCTGAACTCCACTCCACTTCTCTACCGAGTACTTCAGCGGGTTGTTTTGACCTGCTACTTGTTTGGTTTCAGATTCCCTGAAGTCGGAATGTTGTTCTGGAGTTTTGGTTTGAGATGCTCTACACTGCTCTGTGAATCATTACTACAAGTGCTTACAACACTAACACCACCTAGTATCATTATGCGCAGTGCAAACTGACACCACGACCGCTTCCAGTGTTAGAGTAAGTCAGTGGGAGCGAACAACAGCCTGATCCCACGCGAAGCTGTCAGCACGTCTGTGTCGGCTTGATTGCTGAAATAATAGAGACATTCAGTTGCTCCGACACAACCGAAGGCAAACATTCCACGTATTGTGCCGAGCCTTTTCTTTTTTCTATCACGGAACCCAGGAAGAGAGCGAGCTCCCCGGAACAAGCCTGGGAGGTAGAAGACCACACACCATGCGATGTTTAGTTTACGCCATGCTAAAACAGACCGCCGCTGCGGTCAGCTAGCGATCTGGTATCACTGTTTAACTGTGACCCAAAACTGTGTTTTAACTTGCTGCAGTGAACCTCTGGGAGCGTGTTACAGAGTAGAATATTTGTTGCCATACGACCACCCAGTGGAACGGTTTGGGTGGCCCCGGGGTCACGGGCACGACCGTGCATGTGTGTGCATGAGTGATGATAATGTCAGTCACCAGAGGTGGGAAGGCATAGTCAAGTTAAAGCATTGCTACTTCAGTGGAAGCTCCAACACTGACGTTTCGGAACCTCGTTAAGTTCACGTCCCCGCTCATGTCAGCCCATATCATGGAACGCTGACGTTTCCTGGTTTCCCATAGTGTTTGACTTATGTAAGGTGGAGCATGGCGTCTCTGTCATTACCACTCCGTGCCTGTTAGAGGGTCATGTATCATGGGAGCAGTAGCATAGGACCACTCTTGGGAACTGCACAACACTTTAAGGCACCTTGTCATATGTCAACAACTGGGGGTCTTCAACTACCTGGAAGCTAGCTCAGCATTCCCAGCATGGGCATCATGCCAGAGGTTGTGAAAAGACGTCAGCAATGCCACTTCGGGCCTGGAATACATGCTATAGTGCTATGCAACTTTGGAGCAGTGGCCTAAGACGAAGGTAGCTCGGTATTCCCAGCATGGACATCATGGCAGTGGCTGTGAAGAGTCTTCGTCAATGACACTCGGGGTCCGGGATGCCTTCTAGAGCGCCATGTAACCTTGGAGGAGCGGGCACAAGACCACTCACAAGAACTGCACAACACTTTATGCCACCTTATTATATATCAACAACTTTGGGTCTTTAACTAGCTGTAAGGAGGAGCTAACTAGCTCCCAACAAGGACATCATGCCAGAGGCTGTGAAGAGACTTCGTCATTGCCACTCCGGGTCCGGAACGCCTGTGTAACCTTGAAGAAGAATCACTAGTACAACGAGATAACCCCAAAACGATGTCCTGTACAGTTTCTGACACAAAACAATTGTAGGTTGTAGGCGGAGCATTGTTTTAGCCACACCCCTGCATTTAAGAGCAGTAAGCACCTGTCACATATGGCCACACGGTGAGGCAGTTAGATCCAATCGGTTTGAAGTAAATGTGTCCCAATTTCTTGCGAGAGCAATACACATTTTGGGCATGTAAGCTCCCTGGACAAAAAAAGAGTCACCTCGTGTGTTTATGGTGGTAGTAACATCAGGATCCTGCAGATGGCGCTGCAAGAGGATGAGGGGGCTATAAATCCCTGTGGGGTGTGAGTGACGGGATCCATAGATTGGGAAGAGGGTCTACAGTGCAGGGAATGTCTCGTTCCATGTGTGGAAAATGGCTACAAAGCAGATGTTAATGATTGGCTAAAAGGAGTGACTGCATGTGGGCGTGGCCAAAGACCATAGTGTGAAGGAAGTAGCTGAATCTGCAGGTGTATGGAAGCGTACGGTCATACGGGTCTACCAGCAGTGGCTAAAATCCCAGTCTACAGGAAACTCTCCTCGGAACTGTGCCAGGGAAGGGATCCACCAAAGCTGGCCCAACTGACCAACTCTTTGATGCAAGCGTGTCTGAACACTGATGTGGCTACATCCAGAAACTTGTCCAGTCCATGCCAAATCCAGTCACAGCTGGTGCTGGCGGAGGAATTACGTGATAGTAGGAACGTTTCAGTCACAGGTGACTCGTGCTCGTCTGGTGAGCCTGCTGTGTGTATGTGCAATTGTTCAAAGTTGTGTCTGCTAGCCATGTACTGGCTAGTGATTTTGAGTAACATCACAACTATGAAACACTTGGGAGCGTTTCAGAGGCATTACAACTACATAGGTGGTGTAAATTGGAATGTTCAGTTATTAAATACCTGGTTATTACATTCAAAGTCACCTGTATGGCATGTAGCTTATCCACAGTGACTTACAAGGTTATTCATATTACAGGTAGACCAACATAGCGTCTTACCCCAAGGACTCTTATTGATGTAGCACAGCGTAGTCACCCAGACCGGGATTGGAACCCCAGTTTCCCACATGGGGTGGTAGGTCACTGGCAGGTAGTGGTGTTACTCGTCGCACCACACCAACCGCCGGTAAGCCGGTTACAGGTCTGTGGTGTGGTTTAAAACCAGACTTTAAACCAGAGCAGTAGAACAAGCTGCTGTGTAAACGTTTGAGGCATTGCCTGATTTAGATTCATTTGTTCTGAACAAACACCAACATTACAACAAATCTGGATTATAGAAATATAATAAGTAGTGGCTTTGTGTGTGTGGCCATTCAACCACTTCCAGTATCAGCCCAGTGCTGTTTATGGGGATTATTCAATTTTGTCTAATCAAAGCTAAATCTGCTAAATCAGGTGTGCTGATGGCGGAATCTACCTGGCAGCTGGTGGCATCAGCTACATACCAGGAAGTTATTCATCGATCTGCAAGATAGCTCGCAAGACATCAGAATAAACTGATTTAAATGTATTCTGATGATGTATGTTTACACTTTATTCCAAGACATGCTCGTGTTAGTTTGTGCTCACGCTGTTAGAAAGGTGCAGGTAAATGTTAGTTCATCCGGGTACAGGTACTGTAAGATGTAGCCTTGAAGGAACAACAATGACTTGTGTACCCTCAGGATGGTTTTTCCAGAGCCAAGAAACATACTCTTACTAACATAATGAGGGGTGTGGAATCCATACAGCTTCAAACACTGGATTTCACTGGAATACGGTAGATTATATGTTCATTTATATATTTCTCTATCCTGTTCTATTCTATTCTATTCTATGTTATGTTATGTTATGTTATGTTATGTTATGTTATGTTATGTTATGTTATGTTGTGTTGTGTTGTGTTATGTTATGTTAATCTATTCTTATTTATTTTATTCTATTCTATTACTATTTTGTCTGTTCTATTTTATTTTATTTTATTTTATTTTATTTTATTTTATTTTTAATCTATTCTTATTTATTTTTTTCTATTCCATTCTATTCTATGTTATGTTATGTTATGTTATGTTATGTTATGTTATGTTATGTTGTGTTATGTTGTGTTATGTTATGTTGTGTTGTGTTGTGTTGTGTTATTTTATTTTAATCTATTCTTATTTATTTTATTATATTCTATTATTCTATTACTTTATTCTATTCTATTATTATTTTTCTGTTCTATTTTATTTTATTTTATTATATTTTCTATTTTATTGTTCTATTTTATTAGTTATCTTATTTTATTTTTATTTTATTTTATTTTAATCTATTCTTATTTATTTTTTTCTATTCTATTCTATTCTATTCTATTCTATTCTATTCTATTCCATATTATTTAAGATATTCTGTATTTATTTGTGGTTTAATTTTAGATGTCATAAACCCTGTACTAAGCGTTAATAATAAGTTATAACACATTAATAAGAAGGGCAATAGCAAGTGCTTTGATACAATAAATACGAATATGGATTCAGTCTGATAGTTTTAATGCTGACTGATGGAGAAGACACAATGAGACCCATACACATTCAAATCTGAGCTTTAACAGTGTAAACCCAGTGTGGGTTCACTGGGGGACCAACCACAGGTCCCTGTCGAACTTCTTATGTGTATGTTATAAATGCTTATTGTGGTTTTAAGGTGTTTATTACTAGTTAATAATGTTAATTACCAAAGTTAAATACTCAGTTTAAACCATTCATAAACCCTTTATAAAGGAGCCTAATTTTAAAGAGGTACCAGTGGGTGACAGTGGGTGTCTTAGACTTGGTCGTTTTGCA
>JAMWET010000894.1:177500-253248 GCA_024036415.1 Prochilodus magdalenae
TGTGTGTCTTGTGATTTGATCACCATTTAAGCTCTTCTGAATGATCATTTCATCCTAACTTCATTCCCAGTCTCGGTAATACCATCTCCAGGGCTGATCCTCTTTCTGAACAGATCCAGAAACAGACAGCTTCCAACTAATGATCTGACACCTGAGTACAGAGAAGTGGTTAACTAAAGGACAAGACAACATGCAGTGTTGTAGCCTAGTGCTGGACCTCCACCGGCCGAAAGAACAGCCATGGCACAGAAATACCACCACTCCGGAGGAGTGGAACACCATTCTTCCAAAAGATATACACCATATGGCCAAGAGTATGTGGACATCTACACATCACATGCATATGAGGTTGTTGGACATCCCAGCATTCCAAACTATGGGGCCTGATAAGGAATCAACCTCTGTGCGTATAACAGCCTCCATTATACTGCGGTGGCGCTCAGTAAACGGTCAATGCACTGTATCACCTCGTCTCAATCTAGGAATCCCATCACTCGCACCCTGCAGGTATTTATAGCCCCAGCGTCCTTTATTACCCTGTTCTTCAATGGTCAGGACCCCCACAGGACCACCACAGAGCATGTGGGTTACACTGACGTGGTGGTGTGTTAGTATGTGTGGTGCTGGTGTGAGTGGATCAGACACAGCAGTGCTGCTGGACACCTCAGTGTCACTGCTGGAGTGAGAATCGTCCACCGACCAAAACTATCCAGCCAACAGTGTCCTGTGGACAGCGTCCTGTGGACAGCATCCTGTGGGCAGCGTCCTGTGGGCAGCATCCTGTGAGCAGAGTCCTGTGGACAGCATCCTGTGGACAGCATCCTGTGGGCAGCGTCAGACTACAGGATGACCAACACTACACTGCACTGTGCAGCAGCAGATGAGCTATCGTCTCTGACTGTCAATCTACAAGGTGGACCAGCAAGGTAGGAGTGTCTAACAGAGTGGACAGTGAGTGGACACAGTGTCTAAACACTCCAGCAGCACTGCTGTGTCTGATCCACTCACACCAGCACCACACACACTAACACACCACCACCACGTCAGTGTGTCACTGCAGTGCTGAGAATGATCCACCACCCACATCATACCTGCTCTGTGGTGGTCCTGTGGTGGTCCTGACCATTGAATAACAGGGTAATACAATACACAGAGAAACAGATGGACTACAGTCTGGACCTGTAGAACTACAGAGTGTCCTGTATGGTCAGTGGAGCTGATAAGATGGACAGTGGGTGTAGATACAGGGAGGTGGTTTTAATGTTATGGCTGATGGGTGTAATTCATGCACGTGTGTGGTCCACTCTCAACAACGTATAAGAAACAGAAGAACAGAAAGGTGTTCGGAGTCCCCTCTAACGTCTCTATTTCGGAGACCAGTGCGGCTGGCCATTTCGTGCCTGGCATGCGGACACTGGGTTCTGCTGAGCTGGGACTTTTCAGGCAGCCTTTGTTGCTCTGCTCAGTCATGCAGCTCTTATGGTTCATGGTGGTTCGGAGAGAGGGAACTGCCTGTCTCCAGCACACATGCTACACTGCCCATCCCTAACCCAAGTAGGCCAGGGGTGAGGAGAGCCTGCCCGATTGCTGGAAAGAATGGCCCGTTCCAGCAGACAACACAAAAGCCTCTCCAGCTAGCTCCACAAAGACAAAGCGCCGGAGTTGCATGTCTTTCCTATGCGGTTTCATTCACCGCTCAAATCAGCTGGTTCAGGCCCAGGCCCAAAAAGAGGCCCACCAGCGGTCTGGATACCGGAGGCCGAGTTATGGTGGACGCTCATTGTAGCTCGAGTCAACAAACAAAAGCTCCCTCTATGGGGTCTCTGTATAATGAGCGGTGGTCCCGTAGTAAATATGCTGGTTTTTGTTTCTTGTCCCCTCCTCTAAATCTTTCCATCTCACTGCAGGACAAAAGGGAAGAGCTCTTTTAATTCAGGTCATCCCCGAATTCAGCGATGTAGCTCACTGAGCTAAATCGCTGGTGTCACCGTGGCCGTCCCCATCTCGCCACCCAGCAGAAGCCGGGCAAACAGCTGTTAATGACACTGAAGTCGCATTATACGGAATGCAGATTCCGAGATTTCTGCAACTTCCTGTTCCCAACAAGTTGGAGCTCCATGCCTTTCCATGACAAAGCTTACTTTGATGTGCTTTGTGAGCTCTTTTCAAGTGTGTGCTTGTGGTTGTATAATTGACTGAGAGAGAGAGAGAGAGAGAGAGAGAGAGAGAGAGAGAGAGAGAGAGAGAGAGAGAGAGAGCAAGTGAAAGAGGCGAGCTGGATGAAGTTCAAAGCCGCTTGGAAGGCATTCAAGTATTGTACAACTTAATTAAAAAGCATGGTAGCACCCCATTTGTCCTCATCCTAGCTAAGGCTGTTTACAGTAACAAGTTTGCTAAGAGCTCCACTGAATGTCTCTGCCCAGATTTGCCATCAACAGACTCCATTTGCATCCAAAGAAAGCTGTCTGAATTTCTGTCAAATGCTTTTAGGCTCTACAGGAAGCTGATTTACACAGTACGTGTAGCAATACACATTCCCTGGCTTGATACAGTGGTGGACAATATACACACACCAAGTAGTTCAGTTCAAGTAGAGACCCCCAAGGTAAAATACTCCTCTAGTGTCAGTAGAAGGTCCTCCTTTTAGAACCTCCACTGGAGTAACAGTACTAAAGTATTTACCCTCAGATGTACTGAAGTATGGAGAGAAACAGTACACCAACACACTACTTACAGCACACTAACGCATTACACTTACTGAGTTACTGTACACCAACACGCTACTTACAGCACACTAACACATTACACTTACTGAGTTACTGTACACCAACACACTACTTACAGCACACTAACGCATTACACTTACTGAGTTACTGTACACCAACACGCTACTTACAGTACACTAACACATTACACTTACTGAGTTACTGTACACCAACACGCTACTTACAGTACACTAACACATTACACTTACTGAGTTACTGTACACCAACACACTACTTACAGCACACTAACGCATTACACTTACTGAGTTACTGCACACCAACACACTACTTACAGCACACTAACGCATTACACTTACTGAGTTACTGTACACCGACACGCTACTTACAGTACACTAACACATTACACTTACTTAGTTACTGTTCACCAACACACTAGTTACAGTATACTAACACATTACACTTACTGAGTTACTGTACACCCAACACGACTACTTACAGCATCACCTAACACATTACACTTACTGAGTTACTGTACACCCCCAAACACACTACGTTACAGTTACACTAACACATTACACTTACTGAGTTACTGTACACCAACACGCTACTTACAGCACACTAACACATTACACTTACTGAGTTACTGTACACCAACACACTACCTACAGCACACTAACACATTTATCACTTACTGAGTTACTGTACACCCAACACACTACTTCAGTACACTAACGCATTACACTTACTGAGTTACTGTACACCAAAGACGCTACTTAGAGTACACTAACACATTACAAACACTTACTGAGTTACTGTACACCAACACGCTACTTACAGTACACTAACACATTACACTTACTGAGTTTACTGTACACCAACAACACTACTTACAGCACACTAACACATTAAACTTACTGAGTTAACTGTACACCAAACACACTACGTACAGCACACTAACACATTACACTTACTGAGTTACTGGTACACCAACACATGCGTAATTACTTACAGTACACTAACGCATTACACTTACTGAGTTACTGTTACACCAACACACTACTTACAGTACACTATCACATTACACTGACTGAGTTACTGTACAACCAACACACTACTTTACTACAGTACACTAACACATTACACCTTACTGATGTTACTGTACACCAACACACTTTTTACAGTACACTAACACATTACACTTACTGAGAGTTAGTGTACACCACACACGCTAATTACAGCCCACTATAAACACATTACACTTACATGAGTTACTGTACACAAACACGCTACTTACAGTACACAACGCATTACACTTACTGAGTTACTGTACACCCACACGATACTTACAATACACTTAACACATACCACTACCTGAGTTACTTTACACCGACACACTACTTACAGCACACTAACACATTACACTTACTGAGTTACTGTACACCAACACGCTACTTACAGTACACTAACACATTACACTTACTGAGTTACTGTACACCAACACGCTACTTACAGTACACTAACACATTACACTTACTGAGTTACTGTACACCAACACACTTTTTACAGTACACTAACACATTACCCTTCTTGAGTTAGTGTACACCAACACGCTATTTACAGTACACTAACACATTACACTTACTGAGTTACTGTACACCAACACGCTACTTACAGTACACTAATGCATTACACTTACTGAGTTACTGTACACCAACACGCTACTTACAGTACACTAACGCATTACACTTACTGAGTTACTGTACACCAACACACTACCTACAGCACACTAACACATTACACTTACTGAGTTACTGTACACCAACACACTACCTACAGCACACTAACACATTACACTTACTGAGTTACTGTACACTAACACGCTACCTACAGCACACTAACACATTACACTTACTGAGTTACTGCACACCAACACACTACTTACAGTACACTAACGCATTACACTTACTGAGTTACTGTACACCAACACACTACTTACAGCACACTAACACATTACACTTACTGAGTTACTGCACACCAACACACTACTTACAGTACACTAACATATTACACTTACTGAGTTACTGTACACCAACACACTACTTACAGCACACTAACACATTACACTTACTCGTCTTACCCGTGTTGTGTTGAGTTAAAGTAGCAGTAGACTGTACAGCCTCCTCTAGCTGTTTGACCCAAGTCAGTGCCCAACGGCCATTTAGCACCGTGGTTGTGGTTTCAGCTCCATCAGCACATACGCTCTGAGCATTTGAGGGTGGCGAATACTGCTTATTATTATTATTATTATTATTATTATTATTATTACTATTATTATTATTATTATTATATTATTTCATGCCTGTTTTTTTACACATCCAAATTGGAATGATTGATTAATAACCCATATTTCTGCTGTGTGACAAACGCAGAGCACTTATACACAACCATCATTCCCAGAGTTTATGACCACTGGAGGAAAAGCAACTGCACAGTTTTAGCTGGCCACTCTCTCGGAACGTTGTTTGTTTCTGAGAGCGCAGTTGGCCGAGGCTTTTGTGATGGGGTCAGGAACAAGATCATGATTCTGTCAGGACCATCATCCTGCCCGTTGGATGTGAAACCCTCACTGGCGCTGGTGCGTAGCAGACCACACAGTCGGAGGAAATGACTCCGAAAGTAAGGAATCTGTAGAAGAGTACAACTCATGCATGGAGGACAGCCGTAATTTGAGCGAAGTTTTATTGCCGGAATATTTTTCGCTGGTGTTTATGATCCCCCGGTTTGATGATACTCATTAGTGAGTCAAATGGTGCCACACTTCCATTTGCCCACAGATGGTTTCTGTTACGGTCGAGGACCCTTGGTGTGATGCAATGCGATCTTATGAATGAGGTAATAAAAGCTTCATTACGGGCATTTAAGTGTCTTAAATAGTCCAGCACTGAGGACATGGTGACACTGAGACGGTAGCTTGGTTTAAAGGTCCACCTCGGAGGCATTGTCTCCGGAGACAGAGGGATGAAAAGAAAACAAGACATCTCATCCCCGTTTTCCATTTCTGCAATCAATAGTTATGAAGCTGAAACTGTCATCTTTGGCATGGCTGTAATTGGTTTTGGCCTTCCGTGCTCGGGTGACTCATGGGAGAAAGTCTGTGGAACACAGATGGAGCGTTTCCTAAGCTCCGGGAGAAGAGGACAAATCTCCCATTGAGTGTCGGCAGTGAGGGGGAACCTCAGCCGTGCATGCCTCAGCCGCCGCTGCCCGGGATTGCACACTGCTCATGAAAAACGCCCTGCATGTGATCCTGTGCAAATCCCACTAAGAGGGGTGCAACTGCACTCCAGCTTAGAGCCCAGACCCAGGCCTCGTGTTCAGGCTAACGTTTCATCTTCTGAGAGCCATGACTGCTTTAGCTCAAAGTGTCTTTATACACACAGCGGTTACTTCCATAGCACCGTCGGTAAAACGTATCTTCTACTTCTCACTGGTTGGGTGGTGCAGATGCTGCCTTCCGCAGACGTGGGTTTGATTCCCCGCTCAGCCAGGCTATAGTGGTATGAATCCTTGGGCAAGATTCCTAAAACTGGGTTCACCCAGTTCAAAAACATGATCCTGTTGTCGTCTCAGTGGATGGGAGTGTCTGCGGCAATGCATAGATGTAGCAGTGGGTGGTCTACTGGTCATAATTCCTCCGCAGGTATGAAAGTCATTCAGTCACCTGTGACTGAAACTTGCCGAATAGCGTGTAATGCCTCCACGAGCACCTATAACAGCTGGGATTGGATTTGGCATGGACTGAAGTTTCTGGATGTAGGCTACGTCAATGTTCAGACACTCGTACATCAAAGATTTGTCCAGTTGGGCTTGGCGGATTTGGTGGATACCTGGATACTGGTCATTCCTGGTAGCCCCACAGACTTTTAGGAGGATTCAAATCTGGGAATTCTGACCAGTCTGAATGGTCATCATGCCAATCAATCACATATACAGCCCTGTGAATGCGAGAACGATCATCTTGGAATCCAGGGATAGGATTGTTATGTTCCTCGGTAAGGTGATGAACAAAAGCCAAAACCTGGTGACCCAGCAACTTAGTGTAGGCACAGTGGTGGAAATTTACTGTCACCTTAACCAAGAACCCCCCCAGAACATCACAGAGGGGACTCGCTGATGTCAGCTCAAATAACAACATGTACATATACAAACCACATGCTAACAACGCTATCCCCACTAGCTGGGGGTCTGGGCCTAGGATGTTTCAGTCAAATATCAAAGGTAAATAGACAGTCCCCCAGTCGCCTCCCGCGGTCTATCCATCGCATACAAGGTTGTGAAGGCAGTGGGCATAAAGGAATCGGCGGTCTTTTGGGGTTAGCCTTTGCCTAACATGGACACAGATGAGCCATGGCTGAGGAGTCACCTGACTCATTCAACGCCAGCAGATGGCGCCTTGCTTCCCGGCCTTATCCCGGCCATATATATATATATATATATATATATATTGGATACTGTATATACATATATATATATCCATATATATATATGATAAGGTTGGGGTGGATGAGGGATGCAGGGTATATACAGGGCATAGAATATTGAGATGTGTATATATATATATATATATATATATATTCTATGCCCTGTATATACCCTGCATCCCTCATCTACCTCAGCCTTACCATAGTGCTATATGGAAATGTGCACATCTGTATATACCATAGTTTTTATTCCTAACTTTATATTACTGTTATATAAAGCTATATATTAGTATAAACAGAGATTTTGTGTTTAGTATTGTATAGATTTATTATCTAATCTATATTTTTGTGTTTAAGTACTGTAAGGGAGTACACAGCTACGTTTTTCACTCACCTTCACACCTGTGAAAAAGTGACGTGACAATGAAAGTGAGTTGGTTTGATTTGGAATGGAAAATTTGAGCACAGCTGCCAAAAAAGAAGCCAGTGTTCAGAGATGAAGATGTGGACCAGTATTTCACTCTGTGTTTTCAGGTTCATGGGGCCAGTGTTAGAAAACCGTTTTGATTTAACTGCACAGTATAGACCTTGGAGGACGTGTAATAATGCAGATTCCCCTGTACAGTCTGGAGGCCAACACCGTTCACCCCATTAGGCTTTTCAGGGATTCCCATGGAATGTCTAAAACGTTTGGCTCTATAGTTGCCCACTCTTTTAGAAGTTGGAAGGAGAAGGAAGCAATTACGGGAGGCCCACTTACTTACACTAGCAGAACGCCTCTCTGGCACAATAGCAACCTCAATGCAGGCAGTAAGCCACTCGTATAGAAAGCTCGGTCTAAGCAGGACTTTCCTTATCTTGAAAGATGTTTATGATGTTGAGGGTCTAGAATCATTTCAGGGTCTCAAAGAAGAGTTTACATAATGGTTTCTCCGTTTACTCTTACATGTACCCATGTTTCTATATATCATGGAACAATAGCTGCATCCAGAGGGAATCATCTGACAGGAATGAAACTTGGTTGGTATGTTTGGCATGGGAATGATTCAAGTTTCACATTTGGCCACACATGTGACATAAGCAAGGACGGGCCTTATTACTGTACCTGACTGACCCAACAGCCATGATTGCGGACTATCAGCGAGCAGTAATGCCTCCATGAGTCATCCTGTTGGTGCCAGCACCATTGGCAGACGGCTGGATGGCGCCAGACTACATACAGGACTGTCCTTAACACCACGTCACATGTCTGACAGTTTGTTGTCACACGTCTAGAAGGCCTGGTGTTACTCCATCTCCACCCCTACCGCACCATCTGCAGGAACTGTGTGAGGATATTCATGATGCATGGGATGGATTATCACAGGACACCATTGGGAACCTCTACAGCTCTATGCTGAGACATCTGGGATGTTGGGTTAGCAAACATGGCGACCGATGCCATACTGAGAGACGCTACTTCTGTATGTGTAGCTCAATAAATATTGATCATATCAGTCTAAATGTATCATCAGTTATTGATCCTGGTCACCTTTATCTTCCTTCCCAACAGCACTGCAACCCCACACGTCCGGCCTTTAGTGGAACTACTATTTGATGGGTCTACTGTGATTGACGTGCTTATGTGATCATAACAGATCATCAACAGAAATGCATAAAACTGCTAATACAGCTGTTTCTAGCAACACCATGCACTTCTATAGCAGCTGTGAGGTTCTTTTTGTTGTTGTCCCTTTTGCCTTTATAGTTCATGTCGTTGTCAATGGCACTCTTCATCCCTCACTCCCTCCCTTCTCTCTTCCTCTCAGAGTGATCTGGTTGAGGCCTGCGATGGCTGCCCTGCCATGGTACACTGCAATACAAAAATGGAACTCTCTGTTCCTGTTCTCTCAACACTGGGAATTTATAGGGCAGCTGCTGCAGATGTTCCTATAAAGGAGGCCCAAACATTCATGTCAGACGGTTTACATCGCGCGCTAGTCACACGCAGCACTTGTTCCTGCATTGAACCATAAGGGTCAGCGCTGGTCCCTCCAAAAAGAGGTACCAGGATGGGTGGCAATGGGGAGTTCAGTCAGAGTGAATGCATGCTGAGACTAAATACTACTCCACACGGACCACCCGCAACAAGTTCCTCGGCCTGTTATTTCGCTATGGGACATTTCCGTTTGATGGAATCTTGCATTTTCGCTGCTTGGTAACCTGTCAGTGTAGACGTCTCTGTGGTGGAAAGAGAGACAGAAAGGAAGGGAAGAAGAAAGAAACAAAAAAAATGCACATAACTAACTGATTTTAACTAACTGATGTCACTTATAAACATCCACAGTCTTTAACCCATTCAAACCGTAGCACGCTATTGGTAACCCGAAGGCTTGAGGCAATTACGGATAGCGCAACTGCTAATCAAGGATCGGAGAACAGTAAAGGAAGCCTGAGCTTGGTCACAGGTGAGTTGGTTATGAATGTGTTGACTGGCTGTGTATGATAGTTCTGGCCTAAAGTACAAACAGACCGTAGATGGCTTAGAGGTACCTGCACATTAAGGCGTCGGTCATGAGGGTCCCATGAGATTGAGTGTGAAGGTCAGAATGAAGACCAGCCTTGAGGTTTCAAGAGGGTCAGTGTAAAGGCCAGGATAATGGTCAGAGCTGAGGTTCAGTGATGGTTAGTGTAAAGGTCAGGATCAATATCCACTGTGGGGTTCCATGAGGGATAAACATGAAGGCTAGGATGAAAATCTGTGTTGAGGTTCCAGGAGGGACAGCGTGAAGGTCAGGATTAAGGTCAGGGTTGAGGTTGTATGAGGGACAGCATGAGGGTCAGTGCTGACTTTCCATGAGGGTCAGTGTAAAGGCCACAGTGGAGATCAGGGCTGAGGTTCTAAGTAGGACAGTGTGAAGGTCAGGATGAAGGTCAAGGGTGAGGTTTTATGAGGGACAGCGGCGTAAAGGTCAGGATGAAGGTTAGGGGTGAGGTTTTATGAGAGACAGCGGCGTGAAGGTCAGGATGAAGGTTAGGGGTCAGGTTATATGAGGGACAGCGGCGTAAAGGTCAGGATGAAGGTTAGGGGTGAGGTTTTATGAGGGACAGCGGCGTAAAGGTCAGGATGAAGGTTAGGGGTGAGGTTTTATGAGAGACAGCGGCGTGAAGGTCAGGATGAAGGTTAGGGTTAAGGTTATATGAGGGTCAGCATGAAGGTCAGTGCTGATGTTCTATGAGGGTCAGTGTGTAAAGGCCACAATGAAGACCAGGGCTGAGGTTCCAAGAAGGACAGTGTGAAGGTCAGGATGAAGGTCAGGGGTGAGGTTATATGAAGGACAGCATAAAGGTCAGTGCTGACGTTCCATGAAGGTCATTGTGTAGGCCATGATGAAACTCATGTTCTTGACAAGTTATCTCACAAAAACGAATTAACCAGGACACAAGCAGAGAGAACGCGCGTACAGGGGTTTGTGATGTGCTGGGTATTTGGTATAGACCATGCTGACCACCGCTGACCTCACTAGAGAGCGTTTAGCAGCTGATCAATTCAGGATTTTAAACAGGGAATCCCAGAATACAGTCTTAAAGGGCAGGGCTGAGGCTCAATGAGGGTCAGTGTGAAGGCCACAATGAACGGCAGGGCTGAGGTTCCATGAGGAACAGGATGAAGGTCGCTGCTGACATTCCATGAGGGTCAGTGTGAAGGCCACAATGATGGTCAGTTTTGAGGTTCAATGAGGGTCAGTGTGAAGGTCACGATGAAGGTCAGTTTTGAGGTTCAATGAGGGTCAGTGTGAAGGTCACGATGAAGGTCAGTTTTGAGGTTCAATGAGGGTCAGTGTGAAGGTCACGATGAAGGTCAGTTTTGAGGTTCAATGAGGGTCAGTGTGAAGGTCACGATGAAGGTCAGTTTTGAGGTTCAATGAGGGTCAGTGTGAAGGTCACGATGAAGGTCAGTTTTGAGGTTCAATGAGGGTCAGTGTGAAAGTCACGATTAAGGTCAGTTTAGAGGTTCAATGAGGGTCAGTGTGAAGGTCACGATGAAGGTCAGTTTTGAGGTTCAATGAGGGTCAGTGTGAAGGTCACGATGAAGGTCAGTTTTGAGGTTCAATGAGGGTCAGTGTAAAGGTCACGATGAAGGTCAGTTTTGAGGTTCAATGAGGGTCAGAGTGAAGGTCATGATAAACGCCAGGGCTGAGGTTCCATTAGGAACAGGATGAAGGTCGGTGCTGACATTCCATTAGGGTCAGCATGAAGGCCACAATGATGGTCAGTTTTGAGGTTCAATGAGGGTCAGTGTGAAGGTCACGATGAAGGTCAGTTTTGAGGTTCAATGAGGGTCATTGTGAAGGTCAAGATGAAGGTCAGTTTTGAGGTTCAATGAGGGTCAGTGTGAAGGCCACAATGATGGTCAGTTTTCAGGTTCAATGAGGGTCAGTGTGAAGGTCACGATGAAGGTCAGTTTTGAGGTTCATTGAGGGTCAGTGTGAAGGTCACGATGAAGATCAGTTTTGAGGTTCAGTGAGGGTCAGAGTGAAGGTCACGATGACGGTCAGTTTTGAGGTTCAGTGAGGGTCAGTGTGAAGGCCACGATGAACAGCAGGGCTGAGGTTCTGTGAGGGTCAGCGTGAAGTTAGTGTTGAGGCTTTGCCATCAGTGAGACAAACAGAGAAGAGGGGGAAAGTCCGGCCAGTCAGTCCATCAGTCCATGAGCAAAGGAAGAAGAAATAGAGACCAGGCTGAGGAGAGAGATGATGGTGAAACAACCTGAACCTTGATCTGTCTAGCTGTCAGAACGGCCTCTCATATCAGGTATTATTTGTACCAACTCAGCAAATATTTGACGACTTGACGAATGTTGATTTCTCGCCTCATTTGTTTAATAAATAAGATTTCAGTGCACTTCTATTTACTGGACTGCAGTGGATGCTGGATATTTCCATTCATTATCCTGGGCAAGACACCAACCGATGCATTTGTGGATGCAAGTGTAACAACCACTATCCATTCATCGACTCAGTCAGACACAAGGGCTCGCCCTCCACTCTGTTTATTATGAAACAGGTTTGAAATGCATTAGGCTTTGCTCATAATGGACGGCTACAGACTTTGTGAGCATCCATTTCAGAGCTCTCACTTGTCTGCACTTTTCTTAGTATTACTTTAACATAAAGAATACGTTTCACAGTCTTTCAATCTGCACGTGATTGCATAAAAATCCCTGATAGACAGATAAAAAAATAAATAAATAAACATCTTACAGCGCAAGTAAAAAATGTTCAGTGCTGCAGCTATTGGTTATATACACTGCAATGCACATTTTAAGGAAGAACACAATAAGGAGCACAGTACAGACATTCAAATTCATCTTTGCTCTTAATGGTCGGCTGCAGACTTCATAAGCTGAACATATAAACATAAACTGAAACAAGCAGTTTAACCAACCAGAGGGCAAGTGCTATACCTGTACTGTGTCTCAGCTAGCCGAAGCATGTTTCTCAACAATAACTCAGAAATAGACCAGAATACTGAGCTGCCCGAAACACTACACATTCGTATGACCCATTAGAACATCTTATTAAAGCTTTGGCCCAACACAGGCTGAACTATCACGGGTGAATACTGAATTACAGCTGCTACATGCCATCCATCTCCAAGCTCTTACTCATATGATGGAGGTACGGCAGCAGCCGAGGGACAAAGCCTGCTGTGACATCATCACATGAAAAGAAAAGGCTCCCGAGCAGGAATAATTTTAATCTCTTTTATAAAATAAAGGCCGAATAAACAACACATAGAGGAGTGTGGGCCAGAATGAGTGGTTTGGGGAATTAGTGAGTACATGAGGTTTGTTGGCTGTTGGGGAAAGGAAACATCAGGGTTTGGGTGGGTCCAAAAATGAATGGGACTCTATGGGGAGAAAAAGGGATGCGGGAAAAAAAAGACAAAAAGACTAGTCTGGGCTGAACCAACACTGAATTCCTTCTTGGGGGTCTGCCCTGAGCTACTGTATCCGGTATGGTGTTAAGCAGAAGTAGGGTAGATAGGCATCTATCTGGGATGCATCACAAATGGATCCCTGCTCCCTATGCCGTGCACTATGAGGTCTTAAGGTAACATCCAAACAGAGTCTAACAGAGGGCCAATGTAAATGTTCAGCTGAAGCTGCGCACCTCCCTATATAACATTCAGGGCACCATTTAGGCACAGAAGCCAAAGTGCACTATAAAGGAAACACAGGGACATTGGCGATTTAGCCCCAGACTCTCTTTTAAATACGGCTGTTGTCAAAGCAGCTCTCGCTTACGGCCACACCACCCTGAGAACGCCCGATCTCGTCTGATCTCGGAAGCTAAGCAGGGTCGGGCCTGGTTAGTACTTGGATGGGAGACCGCCTGGGAATACCAGGTGCTGTAAGCTTTTCACTATTTAATTACTAATAATTTTATATCTTTAACTTGTTTATTTAATCTTTATCCTCTCACGGGTGGCATACTCGGCTGGTAAAGACATATTATCGGAGTTATCGGATCATTCATGTGGATACTGGAGACAGTCTAATTGCATTTGATTATAATATTATATTATAAGTATTATGATTTTAAATTAGTCGCAAATCATAGACCATTTAATTATCTAGTTATTAGAGTTATTTGGGATTTTTCCCCATCGATCAGTTATCTTTAAACGTCATTATTCCCAAATGAACGCTTTGTCGAAAGTGCTGAGTTTCGTTGCACAGATAGATAAACAGAGGCTGGCGCTCTCTACGGCCGGTGAAGGGAATTATGGGAACTGGAGCTGTTTGGCTGGTGCTAACTCCTAGCTAGCTAAATCCAATGGGATTCTACTCCAGCCCAGGACCAAATGAACTTCTTTAAAGCTGTTATAGCTTAATAAATGAGGATATGTTCATAAGAAGATGTGGTTTCTCCTTCGAGCTGCATTGACCATAAAATTAGGACATAATGCCGGTACGTCCTAGCTAGCTTGTTAGCATGCTAACGTTATCTAAATATGTGGACTGCCTTTAGTCCGCTAAGTGTCCATTTAGCTAGCTAACTTCAAAATAAAGGGTAAATAAATCTATTTATAGTTGCTAGACCTGTTACGACTGTTAACTTTAAAACGGAGACAAACGCAGCATTGGTTTGGGGTGCCTAAGTCATAGCAAGTTAACTTGCATAAAGTGTACATCATTGGCTGCCAGGTCCTGTCGAAGAATGTAGCCACTAAACGTCCAGTAGGAACGTTATAAACTGGTGTGCCAGGAGTTTTACCTCAGTAGTGCTCATATTAACTTTTAGACAAGCTAAACTAATTTTCAATCCTTGTTTGAATGGACGTTAATGTGTTGCAGTGGCTCCTCTGGGACCAGCGAAACAGCTGCACCGTGTTTAGGGTCTTTAAAGAAATGCCCCTAAGAAGGTTGGACTGTCCAGTGCTTGTACACTTGTGTACAATTGGAGGACGATGATGCTGGATCGATCCCAACACCCAGGAGGATGATGGATGCCCCATTTAAAGACGAGAAGCCGCTCTTTCATACTAATCAGAAGCCTCCTGGTCCCTCTAAACCATTTGTGTTGTCCGAACATGGACACCAGGTGCCTTACACAATTAACAGATATCTAAGGGATTACCAGCGGGAGGGGGTTAAATTCATTTATGAGAGTTATGTGAAGTCCAGAGGTTGCATCCTGGGTGATGACATGGGCCTGGGAAAGACCATTCAGGTACACTTACACCTTTTCTTCTTTCCATCTACAGATCTAATCAAGAACGGCGTGAGAGCCCTGTTGTATGATTTCACTGTTTAAACTCCTCATGTTTGACAGGTAATCAGCTTCCTGGCTGCCGTACTGCAGAAAACAGGGACATGGGCCGATGTGGAGAACAACAGACCAGAGTTTTTGCAGACACAGGTGTCCTCAAAGCCATTTAAAGTTAAGAAGGTAACTGCATTTTCTGGCAACTTGCAGTAATGTCTTTGTTTAAAGCAATAACTTTTGTGATAATCTTCCTGATGAAACTCGTTTAAAATAGGTTTTCCTCATTGTGGCGCCGCTGTCTGTGCTGTACAACTGGAAAGATGAGCTGGACACTTGGGGCCACTTCAGAACGGTCATAGTACATGGTGTCAGGAAGGAGGAGGAACTGGTTCGTGTGAACCGAGGCAGATGTGAAATCGCTCTGACCACGTTTGAGACTCTCAGACTCTGCCTGGACCAGTTCAACAGGTACATGGCTAAAGAGCTCTCTATGGGGCACATGTCTTACTCGGTCATCTGTTATAAAATGGTCAGATGAGTTGTACACTGTAGTGCCAAAGGTATTCACTCACCCATCCAAGTCTTTGAATTCAAGTGTTCCAATTACTTACATGGCCACAGGCATGGAGAGAGAATGGGTCGCTCTCAGGAGCTCGGTGAATTCCAGCTTGGTACTGTGATAGGATGCCACCTGTGCAACAAGTCCAGTCATGAAATTTCCTCACTACTACATATTCCACAGCCAACTGTTAGTGGTATTATAACAAAGTAGAAGCGACAGAGCGAGGTCAGCGGATACTCAGGAGCTTAGTGCGCAGAGGTCGCCAACTCTCTGCAGAGTCAATCATTACAGACCTCCAAACTTCACATGACCTTCAGATTATTTTAAGAAGAGTCTAGAGAGCTTCATATAATGGGTTTCCATGGCCAGCTGCATCCAAGCCGAGTGATCACCAGATGTTCGAATATTTTTGGTGGGATAGTGTACCTTATTAATATATGTCACTCTAAAGGTGCATTCCAGCCTAAAACCTGGGTTTACTGTGTTGTTACTTTGGTTATGCAGTATTCCTGCTGCGCAGCATTCTATCCCTTGGTCTTTTCCTGTTTTTTGCTGGTGGACAAGGCACATCTGTCGTTCATTCTGTCCACTGTAATGATGGTTTGCAGGCAATACAGTTATGTGGCTGTTGAAACATAGAAACAGCTTTAGCTTTCTGGCTTAATTCTTCATTTACCAGCTAGCAGGGGGAAAAAATCTAACAGCTCGCCCTCTAAAAGCCCCTGCAAACAAACGTGTTCCACTTTCAAGATATGTCCTCACTAGTGATCTCACTCTTGGGACTAGAACTGTATGAGTAGATATTACAATAGATGTACAGGGGTTGGACAATGAAACTGAAACACCTGGTTTTAGACCACAATCATTTATTAGTATGGTGTAGGGCCTCCTTTTGAGGCCAATACAGCGTCAGTTGGTCTTGGGAATGACATATACTGCGTCCTGCACAGTGGTCAGAGGGATTTTAAGCCATTCTTCTTGCAGGATAGTGGCCAGGTCACTACGTGATGCTGGTGGAGGTTCGTCCTTCTTGGTGGTATGCTGACATTACCTGCTAATTGAACCTTCACACTCTGCTCTTACTGGTGCAATTAATGAAGATTGGCCACCAGGCTGGTCCAGTTTAGCCATGAGACCTACCACACTAAAATGACAGGTGTTTCAGTTTCATTGTCCAACCCCTGTAGTTCTGGGTCCTTTTTTCATTTTGGCTCTTGGTGTCTATTTAAGCTACAGAGGCCCATATATCAGCCATACTTTAATTCTTCACCCTCATAAGAGTTTAACTTTTTTAGGCACATTTTTTTCATAGTAATCAACAAATAACACTCTAGTTACTGAAACTTAAAAGGTATTATAAATAACCAAATATTAACACACAGATTAAGGAATTAGTTGATAGTTCACAGAATCAGAATTGTTTTTTTGCCAAATATGTCACATATCCAAGAAATTGTCTCGGTGAGAGTAATGTAAGAGGAGGAATACAGTTTTACTCATAAGGGAAAGTACAGTAAGCTACAGTAGATGGATGGATGGATACTTTATTGATCCCAAAGGATAGCAGCCAGTAGCTATACAGCACAGTAAAACAGAACTAAAAAGGGTTATACAGTATGAACCAATATGGGTCTGTACAAGCTTAGCTGGTATTAATTATTATTTATTAGTTAATTTATTATTAACTAATAAACTATAAACTATAAATAGTATAGTAGTATATCACTATAGATAAATATATTTCACTTATTACAGTGAGGCGAGAAAATAAGTACAACAAAGTCTATCTACAAAACAAACTGTAGACCCATAGAACAGATGTTAAAAAAAAACAAAAACAGATAAAATGCAGTGCACTAATCATAAATGTACAAGGGGTGCAGATATTGGCAGATAATAACAATGTGCATATACGGGTATTTAAGTAAAGTGTCTAGAGTATGTAGAGAACTGTTATTATTTAGAGAATAACAATAAAGAGCTAGGAAAGGAGCTAAACAGACACGAATATTAATACTTGTGTGTATATGGATATATTTATACGTAATGAGTGGACATAAAGACTTTTATTTACAGAATCTGCGCAGCTGTCCAAATAAGATTTACTGCAAAACAGTGAGATTCAGGTCAAGAAGAAGTTTAAAGTGCGAGGTGTGGGAAAGAAGCTGTTAGCAATCTGGTGGTGCTGGTTTTGTTGGTGTCTCCTGCCAGAGGGAAGTTTCTGGAAGAGGTGGTGTCCAGGATTGGGGGCAGCTGTAACTTTACCAGCGCACTTCCTTACCCTACTGTTGTAGATGTCCTGAAGCATTGGCAGGTTACATCTGATGCTTATTGTGCTGATAATGCGCTGGACCTATAATGCTTTACCTACAATATGATTGTTTGAAATGGCATGCTGGGTAATGTGTACATACTGTACCAGTGCTGTGTACTGTACTGTGTACTACTCTTCATAATAGCTTGCGGTATAGTCTTCAGCTTCTGACAATTCCTGTCGTGTTGTGTACCATACTAAAGGGTGTTAATCGTCCATGTAGTGTAATCATACAGCCGTCTTTGACACGGTCTGGAGGAATGCATGTAGTAGGCTGCTTTAAACACTGTCACTGATTCACGTGTTCCTCCACAGCATTGACTGGGCGGCCGTCATTGTGGATGAAGCTCACAAGCTGAAGAACTACAAGTCCCAAATCACTCAGGCAATGAAAGAGCTGAAATGTAAAGTGCGTGTGGGACTGACTGGTACAATCCTCCAGAACAACCTGGAGGAACTCTGGTGTGTCATGGACTGGTGAGTCATGTGTGGGTGCTGCTATCTACAGGCATTTGTATTTTGCTCTCTGTCTTAAGACCTCATCATCTCACTTTATGGTTTTAGGGCCATCCCTGGATGTCTCGGTTCACTGGGGGGTTTTAAGAACAGGTTCTCCGGTCCCATTGAACAGGGCCAGAAACACAGCGTGACGAAGAGGGCCTTAGCAGAGGGCCGTAAGGCTGTTCAGACTCTAGCTAAAAGACTGTCACGCTGGTTCCTCAGGAGAACCAAGGCCCTGATCAGCGACCAGCTGCCCAAGAAAGATGACCGGGTGAGATTTCTGTGGATTTAACTTATTTCTGTTCTGTTTGGAAAGGAAACATGGCTTACAGCTACATACTGATCAAGCATTAGCTTTAGTGTTCTGCTCAGAAGGCCTGTATTCATTCAGGTACCTGTGTTTTGTTTGTTCTGCACTGGATCTCAGAAATCACAGAGTACAGTTCAACGTCAAAATAGCAGCACTCCTTTCAGTGGTCCTCATGATAGACCCTAATAATAATAATAATAATAGTTACACTTCTATAGCGCCTTTCACAAACCCAAGGACGCTTTACAAACACAATAATAAACCAACAAACAAACAAACAAAAAATTATCATGAAGAATGAAAATGTTTAGAGAAAAAATAAGTTTTTAACTGAGTTTTGAAGAAAGAAAGAGAGGGTGAAGTCCGTATAGATTAAGTTAGGGAGTTCCAGAGTGTGGGGGCAGCAACACTAAATGACCTGCCACCCATAGAGGAAAGCCTGCACCTAGGAACAGCCAGGAGACCAGAGTCAGAAGACTTACGTGATGGAACGTAAGGATGAAGGAGGGCAGACAGATAGGTGGGTGCTAGTCCGTGTGGGGCTTTAAAGGTCAGAAGAAAGATCTTATAGTGGATACGCTCTGTAACTGGTAGCCAGTGTAGCTCTGTAACTAGTAGCCAGTGTAGCTCTGTAACTGGTAGCCAGTGTAGCTCTGTAACTGGTAGCCAGTGTAGCTCTGTAACTGGTAGCCAGTGTATCTCTGTAACTGGTAGCCAGTGTATCTCTGTAACTGGTAGCCAGTGTAGCTCTGTAACTGGTAGCCAGTGTAGCTCTGTAACTGGTAGCCAGTGTAGCTCTGTAACTGGTAGCGGATACGCTCTGTAACTGGTAGCCAGTGTAGCTCTGTAACTGGTAGCGGATACGCTCTGTAACTGGTAGCCAGTGTAGCTCTGTAGCGGATACGCTCTGTAACTGGTAGCCAGTGTAGCTAAAGAAGGATGGGGGTGATGTGCGCGGACTTCTTGGTGGGGACTAAGACTCTGGCTGCGGAGTTTTGAATGTCCTGCAGAGGGCGAAGTGTTTTGGAGGGTAGACCATAGAACAGAGCATTGCAATAATCTAGCCTAGATGAAATAAATGCATGAGTCTCAGCATCTTTCGAAGTAAGCAGTGGGCGGAGCCTAGCAATATTGCGAAAATAAAAAATTCAGACTTTGTCAGAGATGTAATGGGAAGCAAAACTGAGGCAAGGGTCAAACAGAACACCTAGATTCCGCACAGTAGTGGACGGGGTGACTGGTGCTAACGTTGATTCGCACGTGTTCCAGAAGTACTTGCAAATAATAACTTTAATATACACTTTATATAGGAACATCTATTAAATATCCTGAAAATCTATTAAAACAAAGTCATATGAGTGTCTCTGGTCTATTTACGTCCCCTACAGAGAGCACACATGTGCACGTTGTAATGCATAGTTACTGTTTATTTGCTTAATGTAGCATCCAGGGACTAGTTCATGAATAAAATGTGACCTGTGCTTAAGATATTGCATATATTATTTTTTTTGTTTTTAATTTTCAATTTCAAACCCAAATGAAGAATAAAGAGCACACTAACATCTGGAGAAAAATCCCATATAAAAGTATAGAAGCGTGAATATGGTAAATGTATTTGGTCAGTGTCCTAATCCTTTTGCTCCTGGTCTTCCTTTAGGTTGTGTACTGCTCTCTGACCGACTTCCAGCAGACCGTGTACCGTGCTGTATTGGACACCGATGATGTGACACTGCTGCTGAGGAGCTCGGAGAAGTGCACCTGTGGCAGTGGACGCTCCAGGAGGAAGTGCTGTTACAAGAACAATTCAGATGGGGTTCCGGTCAGGCACCTCTACTTCAGCTATCTTGCCGTATTGAGAAAGGTGGCCAATCATGTTGCCCTGCTGCAGACGAAAGACGGAGCAAGTAAAAAGCAGGTAGGTATTTGGAAGCTCTGGCACCTCAGACGTTGTTTTCATGTGAGTTACATGTTTAGATATAGATTTTGATGGTATGATGATATCACAGCTTCATGGCATACAGTATTGCATACCTAGTAAAAGTGTTACAGTTGGTGAAGCACTTTAACTATTTTGTATCTAAACAATATTCATAATGTACGGGGTCAGATCGGGGTCAGTGCGTCAGTTCATACGCTGAGCTGGGCGTGCAGTACACAACTTTTTAAAATGGGCTTTTATAAACAGAGTGCTTCACAAACTTTGTGTCAGTCTGTTATTAAATTTCATGTCTTTTTGTCATGAGAGTATAACACACAAGTTCTGACAGTGAATAAGAACTTCCGGATCTCAAACAAAGCCAAACTCGGACCAGAAAACAACCCGCATTTAACCTCAAGGCTAGACTAATGTACAGAGGTTGGACATTGAAACTGAAACACCTGTCATTTTAGTGTGGGAGGTCTCATGGCTAAATTGGACCAGCCTGGTGGCCAGTCTTCATTAACTGCACATTGCACCAGTAAGAGCAGAGTGTGAAGGTTCAGTTAGCAGGTAAGAGCACAGTTCTGCTCAAAATACTGCAATGCACACAGCATTATGGGTGACATACCAGAGTTCAAAAGAGGACAGATTGTTGGTGCACGTCTTGCTGGCGCATCTGTGACCAAGACAGCAAGTCTTTGTGATGTATCAAGAGCCACGGTATCCAGGGTAATGTCAGCATACCACCAAGAAGGACGAACCTCCACCAGCATCACGTAGTGACCTGGCCACTATCCTGCAAGAAGAATGGCTTAACATCCCTCTGACCACTGTGCAGGACGCAGTATATGTCATTCCCAAGACCAACTGACGCTGTATTGGCCGCTAAAGGAGGCCCTACACCATACTAATAAATGATAATAAATAGATAGAACATACTAGAACTCCTAGTCTTTAATGTTCTCTGTGTCATATCAGTCAAACAAGCTTTAAAGGTCAGATATTTTAATCATATTGTTGACCCAAAATAAGAAACCAAAAATTAATCACTTGATAGAACATCTAGAACTTTTCCTTTAATAGGAAAAAATCGTGGGTAATGACTGTCAGTTTTGCCTTTTATTAATTAATTAACTAATATGTGCTATCTTCTTTTTATTGTAGGAAAAAATCGTGGCAGCTATCTGTGAACAAGTCTTTAAGAAGTTTCCAGATTTTACAGAAAGATGCAAGCAGGCAGCGTTTGAAGCCATGTCTGACCCTGTCTACAGTGGGAAAATGAAGGTAAGAGATTTGGAGCAGGGATTCCGGTGCGTGGTGATTCTTTGGGTCTTTGAATGTTTTTTATGAGAGCTGGGAATGACCGTGTTCAAACCTAAAGCTGCATTCTCTAATGCCTGAAACCGGACACTGTGGTCTCATTACTGGAGGACAAAATAAATATATTTATCAATTATTACTCTAAATCAGACATTTCTATTCCCATTAAAAAATGCAAACCCTTCTCGAATAGTATGTTTGCCCCAATTACTCAGCTGATACTGAACGGTATTTTCAGTCCTTGCAACTGCATATAATTTGCTCAGTCAGAAATGATCTTAAGTCAAGTCAAATTTATTCATTTAGCGCTTTTTATAACAGATGTCACAAAGGAGCTTTACAGAGGCTGTGGTTCCAAGGCCCCAATTAGCAAGCCATAGGCAACAGAGGCGAGGAAAAACTCCCTCAGGGCAAGAGGAAGAAACCTTGAGAGGAACCAAGACTCAAAGAGGGAACCCATCCTCATCGGGTCGATCCCGGATAGCAACACACCCAGGAAAGGATCAGAGTTTACTGTTATAAGGAATGAAGGGAAAGAAATGAAGTAGCTGGATCGTCAGATTGAATAGCATGCTTGTCGGATGGCGCATGCGAGGCAGGGGAAGCCCCCCCTCACAGCACTAGACAGGGAGAAGCTTCATGGTAGGCAAATTGGTCAGTGGCACCCAGCCTTGGCAGGTGAAGTAACGGCATCACAGCACACAGGATGGGCAGTAGCTCTGCATTAGACTACAGGAGATTTGGGCCGCAGAGATTTGTAACCGAACATGCTTAAAGAGCATTGCCGCCCTGGTAAGCTGCTGGTGGCATCAATCAATCAATGTTTATTTGTATAGCGCTTTTTACAACCAACGTTGTCTCAAAGCAGCTTCACAGAAAATCAGTTTGTTATATAAAAGAAAGAAAAGGAAAAAAAACACAAAGTTAATGTACAGACATTTGGGGGGAAAACCGGGTCCAAGCCCCCCTTGAGCAAGCCAGAGGCAACAGTGGCGAGGAAAAACTCCCGTGAGTAAAGAAGAAACCTCGAGAGGAACCAGGCTCAAGGGTGGAACCCAACCTCCTCAGGTCGAACCCGGATGAGACGAGAAAGACAGAACTAACAGGAGAAGAATATCTATTAGATCCAGTCTGATTACATCCAGTCTGATTACATCCAGTCTGATTAGTCCAGTCTGATTACATCCAGTCTGATTAGTCCAGGAGGAAGTAGCTGCAAGATGGAGCCGACCCATAGATAGAGTTCATGATCAGAGCCAGATGCTGGTCAGTGTAAAGGTTATGGTCAAGCTGGACGATGAAACAGGACAGGAGACCCACGGTGGCGCTGATGCTCAGGTGCCTGGGGGTTCTGATGTGATCACTCTGGAGAAATTCTAGTGCTTAACTAAGAAGAGGAGAGAAAGAGAGAAAGAAGGAAAGAGAGAAAGAAAGAGAGAGAGACAGACAGAGAGTGATTAGGAGGATAACTGATTAGTGATTAGGAGGATAACCGCATGACTGTTGTAAATCACTAACAGCACAATGGAAAACGTGGTAGTGCCCGTTCTCACTCCAGCGCTCAAGCGCAGTGGTGATGCTCGTTTCTGAGTAAGCGAATGTGATGTGGGCTACTGTTTGCTTCTACAGCGCAGCGTGAATCTGTCTCTTTGTGTGTTAGCTAACAGAGCTAAAGGCGTTTATTGGACACTATTTAAACACTGCTAAATTGTGCATCTGTGTGGCTCTCAGCACTCTGTACAGTAAGACACAGTTCTCATTCTCGATTTTGCCCCGGAGCCGAGGGAATTAATAATCCCTCCCTTGGCCAGATCTGGCCTGGAGCGGTCTTGCCTCACTAGCTGTGGACACACTTCCATGGGAAATAACAAGGGCAGTATTTAGCCGATCTTAAAGTCCCTCTAAAGACCCTTCTCTCCCCCGGAGCATCTTGAGGGTGCTGTTATTGGCAGATTCTCCGTTTCTGGCACACTCAGCAGAGTAAAGAGTCTGCGCATTCTTCCGCATCAGATATGGAAAGAAGGGAGACAGCGGGCCAGTGTTAACGTAAAGCCCTCCTGCCCTCCTCTCCTTTCAGAAAGCCATTGTTTTGCGATGTAGAAATCTGCCTTTGTTTAAGACTCATTTCTGCAGTGAATCATCATCTTGTTTTCCAGGTTTTGCAAAGGTTACTGAATCACTTCATCACGAAGAAAGACAAAATTCTGCTTTTTTCACTTTCCACTAAGGTGAGCTGGTCATCAGGTTTTGTGTATGCCTTGTTACAGTGAGTCTACGTTCATGTGTGTTGATATTAAAATGTTTGGTGCCTCAGGCAGGCTGTACAATGTGAGAGTGGTAGATTACATTAGGTAATACATAAAGCATGCTGCCTAGTCACATTTTGAATTTAACAAGTAAATAAAAATGCATAGATTCTTTTTTTGGGGGGGCTAACATCTAATTAAACATGATTGCTGTCTTCCTCTACAGCTCCTGGATGTCCTAGAGAGCTACTGCATGGCTGAGGGTTTGGAGTACCGCAGGCTAGATGGAACCACCAAGTCCAAAGAGCGTGTCCACATTGTCAAAGAATTCAACAGCTCCAATGATATAAACCTGTGCCTGGTGTCTACTATGTGAGTGACCGACACCCTTAACAAGTATTAGCCATCCTGCCCCAGCCCAAAAGAGCCCACAGTGACGTATGTGTCACAAGCCTTCACGTCTGTAAAGTTCTTTATACAGCTTTATCCCTCACCTGAACACATGGAGTCCCTGAGTGACCAATAACAAACATCCTGGATGCAGTCACATGACAGTTGGTGAACATATGACCTCATTTAGAAAATGGCAACGTGCTTGGTTAGTGCAGTGAGAGACAAACCCAGCTCATTTTAAACCCATTTAAGAGCTCTAATGTTCATATACCCTTATTCTATATTACATATACCCTTATCTATATAACATATACCCATATTCTATATTACATATACCCATATTCTAAATTACATATACCCATATCCTATATTACATATACACATATTCTATGTTACATACACCGATATTCTATATTACATATACCGATATTCTAAATTACATATACCCATATTCTAAATTACATACACCCATATTCTATATTACATATACCCATATTCTATATTACATATACCCATATTCTATATTACATATACCGATATTCTATATTACATATACCCATATTCTATATTACATATACCGATATTCTATATTACATATACCCATATTCTATATTACATATACCCATATTCTATATTACATATACCGATATTCTATATTACATATACCCATATTCTATATTACATATACCGATATTCTAAATTACATATACCCATATTCTATATTACATAGACCCATATTCTAAATTACATATACCCATATTCTATATTACACATACCCATATTCTATGTTACATAGACCCATATTCTATGTTACATAGACCCATATTCTATATTACACATACCCATATTCTATATTACACATACCCATATCCTATATTACACATACCCATATCCTATATTACATATACACATATTCTATGTTACATATACCGATATTCTAAATTACATACACCCATATTCTATATTACATATACCTGTATCTATATCACATATACCCATATTCCGTATTGCATATACCCATATACTATATTACACATACCCGTATTCTATATTACATATACTCATATTCTATATTACATATACCCATATTCTATATTACATATACCCATATTCTATATTACATATACCCATATTCTATATTACATATGCCCATTGTGATGCCATTTCTAGAACACCATGATGGAATACCAGTTATGAAATCGTTGTTATTGTGACATATGCTACCAGTATTATGACCCTATAATACTTACAGAAGACGCCATGTGACCTCTTTGTCACAATAAGACTGATCTTTTATGATCTTATAACTGACCCCTCATTATTTTTCCCTCTCTTCCCGGCTCTGGGCTCTTATGGGTTAAGGGCTAAAGTCCTTAATATTTCTGATATTTACACACTGAGCATCAAAAGAATAGCTGCACCCAGAAGGAGGTGTGGAATTGCAGTGCTGTTGGGAAGGAAGATAAAGGTGACCAGGATCAGTAACTAATGATACATTTAGACTGATATGATCAATATTTATTGAGCTACACATACAGAAGTACTGAGGGCAGTTGTCGTTTGTAACGGTCAGTGTTCCAGTGGTGCTGACACTAACAGGATGACTCATGAAGGGAATCTGCAACCGTGGCTGTTGGGTCACTTTGCACATGTCGGAGAATTCATTGGTTCTCCCTCTCCGTGGTTCATGTAGGTCTCCCAGATCCTTTATGTCACTGGGGGAACGCCTTTATCTATGTGCTGCCGCCAACACCGTGCCATGGTAGTATCCTCACGACCAGTATGGGCCGGAATACTTTGATACTACCATTCCGCTTCCCAGAGCCCTACGTTCCTGTTAAACTCTTTCAATTGCTCAAACTCTTCTCTGAGGCATACTCATGTCTTACAATATCAAACCTACCCACCACATTTAGATTTTTTTTTTATTGATGCTGAGTGTATATTAATTAATTGATAGTCTCTGCTATTTATTTGAGATTCAGTGACAGCTGAGAACTGACAGTGTAAATCCAAATACCATATATAAATATCAAATTGCATCAGCTGACATCATTGGTCGTCCGACACACAATGTTCACATTGCTCATTCTGTGATTTATAGATTTATAGTGATAAATAAAGATGTTTCTTTTTTTTAAATGAACAGCTGCTGTAGCTCTGCTGTACATTTTCTAAAGAGCATCTCTAATATTCATTTATTTATTCATTTGTTGTTTGTTTAATTAAATGACTCAGTTCTTGAAATACTTCCATTCTGAAACTGCTTAATTCTTCCCTCAAGGGCTGGTGGTCTTGGACTCAACTTTGTTGGGGCTAATGTCGTTGTACTGTTTGATCCCACTTGGAATCCAGCAAATGACCTTCAGGCGATTGATAGGTGAGAGCTGCACTTCTAGTAACTGGGTCTCTTAGAGAGCAGCACTGTGCGCTGTGTGGAAGCCTTGATGATACAGTTGTAAATGACACAATGACGTAACACCCAAGTGATGTTACAGGTGTTCTCCTGTAGAATACAGTTCAATACCAGGCTTAAAGACCTGAAATGCATGAGAGTGGGCGTTTGTTGTGCTTTCACATGCCCTAAAAGATAAAGATACAACAGATAGGGCATCACTGTTACTATGTTTTCTCTGTGGTGTTTTGATATTTCAGAGCGTACCGCATTGGGCAGTGTAAGGATGTGACCGTCTTTAGGCTCATCTCTCTGGGCACAGTGGAGGAGATCATTTATCTGCGTCAGATTTACAAGCAGGTACTGCACTCATGGAAGCTGCGAACATGTAAACCTTATTAGTCTTAGTGCATAACCAATTAATATAATATACAGTGGTGTGAAAAAGTGTGTCCCCTTCATGATTTCTTGTTTTTTGCATGTTTATCACTCTTAAATGTTTCAAATTTAAAAATTAGTCAAAGACAACACAAGTAAACATAACAGTTTTTAAATTAAGGTTTTTATTATTAAGGAAGAGAAAAATCCAAACCTACCTGGCCCTGTGTGGGAAAAGTGTTTGCCCCCCAGTTATAACATAACTATGGTTTATCTTACAATGTCAAACCTACCCACCAAGTTTAGATTTTTTTTCATTATTGATGCTGAGTGTATATTAATTAATAGTCTCTGCTATTTATTTGAGATTCAGTGACAGCTGAGAACTGACAGTGTAAATCCAAATACCATATATAAACATCAAATTGCATCAGCTGACATCATTGGTCGTCCGACACACAATGTTCACATTGCTCATTCTGTGATTTATAGATTATATAAAGGTATGTTTCTTTTTTTAAATGAACAGCTGCTGTAGCTCTGCTGTACATTTTCTAAAGAGCATCTCTAATATTCATTTATTTCTCCAAGTTAAATTTCTCTAGCAAAACCCACACCTGATTACTGCCTGTTCTCAATCGAGAACCAAAAGATACTCAAAGGCAAGACAGCATGCCAAGATCCAAAGAAATTTAGGAACGAATGAGAAATAAAATAAAGAAAGCCATTTCCGAAGATACAACACAAAACTGGGGCTGTTTCCATATGTCGGTCTTGAAGATACAGTAACTCCCCATTAAGATAAGAGTAAATGGGGAGAAAAATAAACTAGACTCCAAGGAAAAATAAGATGCATGAAGAAGTAGGATATGGGCCCTTTAATGCGGTGTATCGTATATGCCAGGGTTTGGTGTTATTATATAAGGAAAATTAAGGAAACTAATGAAAGACCCCTGCATTCATTTCTTCTGTTGGGTGATATAGCAACTGCAGTCGTCTGTGATCGGGAGACAGAATGCCAAGAGGTACTTTGAAGCAGTACAGGGCGCAGATGGTCAAGCGGGAGAGCTGTTTGGTATCCGGAACCTCTTCCGACTGCAGACTGATGGAACATGCCTCACGCACCGTATCCTGGAGGTTAGAATATTGATTGTACAGGCTCTCCTTTACAAAGCTTGTTCTCTGAAACGCATTAAATGTGAAAGTTGTATTTTCAGGCAACCCAAATTGGTTCTTCTATAGCACCGTGCAAAGAACCCATTTATATCTTTTGGTACCTGAGGATGTACATATGACAGCCGTACTCCATTCCAGTTTGAGCTTTCAGCCGAAACGTATAAGAATCTGATGTACAGTGCTTCTAATAAACCATCACTAAGAATTCTTTCTCACCGACATGATGGGAAAACACACATGTGCGTTACAGAGGGAGGGCCGAGTCGAAGTGGGGATGATGACGGCCAGCACGCAGGCAACTGAAGAGAGGATGCTAGAGCCGGTGAGTAGCCGCTCTTTCATAGACCCATGACAGGAACACTCCTCTTTCCCATCCATTTCTCCCTTCCTCATTCCCAGATATCCCAGCATTGCTCCATTCCCACGGTAAAGATGGGTACAACAGCCAACACATGGTCATAATTAACCCCCCCCTCACTGGCCCACTGGTGAAGACCACACGGAAGTGTGTGCTATCTTTACTGCGTTTATTTACCCAGCAGAGGAACTTATCTAACTGTTCCTCCTTGAGGAACTTCTCACATGTAGGTCTCCTAGGCTGCAGAAAACAGAACACGCACACAGCTAAAGCCTGGAATACCATGATGACAAAACAAGTTCTGCTGGACAAGTCATATAAACAGTTTCAAACAATGGGGACGTAATATTTGTTTTTTTTTGTTTTTGTTTTTTTGAAAGTAAAAAAATGCATCAGTGCTTTTCCATGTATCGCTCCGATTGGGTTTCCCCTTGATTTCCCCGATTTTAGAATTTGAGAATAGCTTCTTATAGGGCTGTGTATTGGCAAGGATCTAGCGATACGATATGTATCACAATAAAGGGGTTACGATTCGATATATTGCGATATACTGTGATACTTTAAGCAAGGCGATATTTAACTTTTTTTTATAATCTAACTTTAGGTAAACTGTCATAGTATAAAAAACAAACCACTACATGCATTAAATCTGAGTGAAAATGCAGTTGCGCAGTTAGGTTTGCTAATGCTAATGTGGTGCGGCACTTGCTTACATTGACGCGGAAGCGCCTAATGGCTGAAGTGAACCACTGTCTGCTATCAAAATATTAATTAAAAATCGGTACTGTTTTTTTGAGAATCGATACACTATCGCAAAACAGAATATCGCGACATTAAGGTGTATCGATTTTTTTTTTTTACACCTCTAGCTTCATATGTAGTTTCATAGCTATAATCAAATCACAGTCTACAGCTGCATAGGAAGTACTGATGCTAACATACAATGTGGTTATATGTACATGGGTTGTGAAGCTCAGCAGATACCCACCATCACCTGCCAGGGAGCTGCCACCACATCTGGGAGACTGGGGTTCGAATCCCGGTCTGGGTGACTAAGCTGTGCTACACCAATAAGAGTCCTTGGGCAAGACTCCTAACACTACACTGGCCCACCTGTAACATGATTAACCATTTAAGTCGCTCTGTATAAGAGACGTCAGCTAAATGCCATAAATGTAAATATACTGTATAATCTCGAAGTCCTTGTATGTGCTAGCAAAAATTAGCATTATGCTAGCAAGCTTAAATGTGCAGAAAGACATATGCACATCTGTTATAAGACGAGATGATGCACTTACTGGAATATCAAATATAATAATAAAAATGCTTCATTTTTGTGGTTTAAGGTTGTGGATGAAAATGATGCCAGGCAAATAAGCACAGTGCAGTCCGCACAAACCACTTTTCTGACCCATACAGTTCAGGCCATTTGAGTTTGGGGTCTCGTGATTCGGAACTGACCACAGAGAGACCATAACTAACCCCCTAGTGTTTGTAAACTCTTAACGTTGACTGTCCAGTAGAGAACTGTGGGAAGGCGAGTTGATTTAACGGTGTATTAATATGCAGTATGAAGAGAGGATGGATCTCATGAATCGGAACTGAGCACAGAGAGACCATAACTAACCCCCTATTGTTTGTAAACTCTTAATGTTGGCTGTCCAGTGGAGAACTGTGGGAAGGCGAGTTGATTTAACAGTTGAATATGCAATATGAGGCCGGCTATGATTCAGTCTCGCTGATTAATGTCATGTTGGCAGGAGGCCAGTAAAATGGCCAATAGATTTGAAACCTTCAGAGGCCTTTTTATGCGTTTCATGGTGCACGACACATGTAAGTGTACGAGCTACGTAAGCATATAGGTAATTGGAGATTATGGGGTTAAGGTTTTGAGTAACAAGGCTAAACATTGAGTCATTGCTTAACGACAGCATGTACATCCTAATAGTTTGCATGATCAGCCGTTGATAGTTTTGCGAGTGTAAAGGCCAAATCTCCACTAAGATATATATATATATATTTGTATGTATGTATGTATGTATGTATGTATGTATATATATATATATATATATATATATATATATATATATATATATATATATATATATGTATATATATGTATATGTATGTATGTATGTATGTGTATATATATATATATATATATATATATGTATATGTATAGCATACATTTACTCCATAGTATGTGTTTATCAGTTTGTTAAAGACGTGTATTTGGATCAACACAGGTTCCTCTATCAGGGCATGGAACTGCAGAGCAAGCAGAAGGACCAGCAGCAGCAAGTAGCACCAGCTCCAGGTCTGCTGGTGCAGGAGTCCTGGACTTCAGTAGTGCCAGTGAAGACGAGGATCCCTGCAGCTCCAAATCCAAAGCCTCAGGCCTAAACGCAGGAGAGGAGACAGGAACCAGCACTGGCTGTGGTGATATGGGTCTTTCTGCTTTGCTGCAGAAACATGCACTTGATAGGGCACCAAGGGAGTCAGATAGCAGCGAAGAGAGTGAGTCTGAGGACGATGTTGAGGGTTTGGACCCAAAGGAGCCCCAGGTAGCTAAAGGGAATGGTGCTCAGGCAGGCTGGTACCTGTCCAGTGACTCAGAAGAGGAAAGAGGGAAAGCTCCGGTCAGGAGAACTCGAGAAAAGAAGAACTCCGAGTCCACTGATGCAGACCGCCGCGTGTACCTGGAAGAGTCCGAGGATTTAAGCGTGGTTCAGAATCCTTATACGAAGGTACGACAGAGGGAGGAGGCAGGGGGTGGCACAGAGCAGAAGCAGAAGAAGGCTACAGTGAGACGACGTGAGGAAGAGATCGAGAGTTTTACCTCTTCTGAGGATGAAGCTCCAGTAAGAAGGCTAAAGTCTAAAACAAGTCATGCCTCATCTCCACCGCACAAAGCATCTGCCCTCGGACACCGTTTCAGTGCACAGAGCGCTGCTCAGAAATCCGTCAGGTTTACAGGCTTTACAAACCCGGCGCCTCAACCGCGAGCCGACACCAGCACTGGAACCTTAGACACTTTATTAGGTACTCATTTCACCTTTCCTGGTTTTCTCTGCTTGTGTGTGTTTGTCACAGTAACAGCGTTTAGGCCTTTAATCAAAAAGTCAGTTTAAAGCTACACTGTGTAAGTTTTGCAGTATGTAGAAATCTGTCCACTGTACCAGCATTTACTCCTTTTATCCTCTATGTTTTTAACCCCTAGGTGGCCTGAAGGAAGTGAGCTACACCCACTCCAATCAGAAAGTAGTGGGTTCGAGCCGGGCAGAGAACCGCCTCAGCCGTGCTGCCTTACGAGATGTGTTTGAACTCAACAAGCACTCACAGCTCCCAGCTAACCACCTGTGTGACATAACTGAGGTATATACAATGAAAGCAATGACTGTTTTATTAGACAGTGAGATGTTAAGCTAGAGTAATGCACTGCTGATGTTCAGAGTAGGAATTAGTAGGTACTTGGTGCAACATAATATGCTTGAGGGAAGTGTGTTCTTCATCGAAATCCTCCCGATTGGGTTTCCTCTTGATTTCCCCGATTTTAAAATTTGAGAATAGCTTCTTATAGGGCTGTGTATTGGCAAGGATCTGGCGATACAATATGTATCACAATAAAGGGGTTACGATTAGATATATTGCGATATACTGTGATACTTTAAGCAAGGCGATATTTTACTTTCTTTTTTTTTTAATCTAATTTTAGGTAAACTGTCATAGTATAAAAAACAAACCACTACATGCATAAAATGTGAGTGAAAATGCAGTTACGCAGTTAGGTTTGCCAATGCTAATGTGGTGCGGTACTTGCTAACATTGGCGCAGAAGTGAACCACTGTCTGCTATCAAAATATTAATTAAAAATCGGTACTGTTTCTTTGAGAATCGATACACTATCGCAAAACAGAATATCGCGACATTAAGGTGTATCGATTTTTTCTTACACCCCTAGCTTCTTATGTAGTTTCATAGCTATAATCAAATCACAGTCTACAGCTGCATAAGAAGTACTGATGCTAACATACAATGTGGTTATATGTACATGGTTTGTGAAGCTCAGCAGATACCTACCATCACCTGCCAGGGAGCTGCCACCACATCTGGGAGACTGGGGTTCGAATCCCGGTCTGGGTGACTATGCTGTGCTACACCAATAAGAGTCCTTGGGCAAGACTCCTAACACTACACTGGCCCACCTGTAACATGATTAACCATTTAAGTCGCTCTGTATAAGAGACGTCAGCTAAAAAGAAGTGTGTTCTTCATCGAAATCCTCAGTTTGGAAGTGGGTTTATTCCAATCAAATAAATAAAATCTCCCCAGCCATTCACAACAAACAGTAACCAGTATGTACACATGCACATATACTTCACTGAAGACAACTGTCTGTGTATGAAACCAAGAAATTAGGTTTCATTGTGTGATACATTGATGTGTTAACATTTTTAAGCAGGGAGCTAATTGTCTGTGCTTATTGTCCTCAGGTTATCAGTATATTAAAATGATATTATATTAAATAAATATTGTCCCCTGGATTCGTAATTGTTGTGTAATTGGAATTTTCATTTGTGTTTGTCTTCATGGTAGAAGCAGTCTGGAAATACCCCATCATCTGAGCCCACACACACAGATGGCGGAGAGAAAGTCCAGACACCAGGAGATTACGATGAGTCCCATCTGCGACATGAGGTCACCCACTCCATCAGAACATCCCACCAAACCCACAACGCAACCATCAGTGTCGGGGAGACACCCACCACTGTCCGCAAGTAAGACCGAAACAAGGGATTTTCCTCTCTGTGGTGTTCTTCCTATACCAACTAAATATCTGTATGCTTTTATGATGGTATCGCAATGTGGAAAAGTTAGGGACCTCCCAACATGTATTGAAGAACATGGTGAAGAACCTACAGTACCCGTCAAAAGTTTAGACATGGCACATCATAAAAGGTTTATCTTATTTTTATCTTAATGCTTTTAAAGATGTAAACATCAAACAGTATACAGTCCACCTTAAAACCCTACAGAGTGGAGCTGTACAGGAGGAACCAGCTTCCTTACCCTGCAGTGGAGCTGAAAGAACAAGGTTTATTACTAAGCAGGTTTGGAGCGATTCTATTGGTCGGTCCCTCATGAATATTCACTAACCTGAAAGGAGAACTAGAGCTTTTACACTGTGCAGAAAAAGAGATCAAAGTTTTACACCACTAAATATATATTAGAGGTGGAGATATGGAGGAGTACCATACTGTGTACATCAGTAGTAGATGTGGTGTATCAAGATATGGACTGGTTCAGACTCTCATCAGTTGGAGCTGTTCAGTGTACGACTGTAGAGTCTTTAAGACCACCAGCTACATCCATTTATTTGGGGGTGTCAAACTTTGACTGGTAGTGTATAATGAACCATTGAGTATAATTTTATTATTGCGTATGTTGAGGGTCCAACCTGTTTTGCTTCCTTTATTTCAGCCTCCCTTTCATTTTGGGTGACCTGCGTTCAGTGTTGTCAAAGAAAACTGGAGGAATATTCTTCCAGTGCCTTTAAAGTTCAGTCTTAGAAGTTGGATGCATTTCTTATGGTCACGGTTTTGGGGGTCTACCAGGTCTGGCATGGTCTGTAAGTGAAGACGTTTCAGACTGTAGTTATAGAAACCCTTGCTTGTCACTTATTTGCCCCTCCTGGATTATTTTCTATCTGATCTCCTCAGAAACGTCTCCTGAAGAACTTAAAGGCCGTTTGACTGGAAATCAGAACCCAACGAAGGGTGGTCTCCGATCTCCTGATGTAATATTATATCCTCTTCAGAAAATATATGTATTGTGGTTACTTCTTACACAAAATTAGAAAATTGCACATAATTACACCAGCAGTGAAGCAGTCTGAGCTTCTCCCCCAATACGCCTAACATACCATGTTGCCACTTACGAGGGTTTTAACGCAGGCGTCTCCTCCGTGCTTTACTTAATCGTGTCAATTAAGCCCAAAACACACCCGCACGCACAGAGCAAGAGCAAATTCCTGGTAGTGTGAGGCCATGTGCCAGTTCTCTCCACAGCTATGGTGTGCTGCGCCCCCGCCTGGCCCCTGAGGGAGGGGGGGAGACCACCCCGGAGCCCTCTCACCCACCGCTTTCCCAAGCCTGGCCAAAACACATCAAGCCATGAGCAGAAACCCTGCTCTGTGAAAGCCTTTTACCTCTCGGCTAGCCCAAGGACAGACCCTTCTATCTCCCGAGTCATGCTGTGTTAGGCTCTGTAATGATGGGGGGGTGGGGGGCCGTGGGGGACGTGGTTGCTTATACTAGTTTTCCCCTCAATTAGGTCTGATTAGGGTCCACACGGGTTAGAGCTGTTGCTTTCTGTGTTGTTTAAGAGCAGCTTCATATTAGCAACCACAGCATGCAGGCACATATACATTATTGTGCATAAGTCAGTGACCCCCTACCCTTTATTTATATTATCGAAACAGACATGCTGTACAGCTTTTTCATGCACCAGGAGATTTTTCTAGGTCTGTGTAAGGTAAGATAATGGAAGGAGAAGTCCAAAAGCAAGTCAAGGAAGCATTCATTACATTTCCATCACATGGTATGGCTCCACTTGACTTGCTTTGATACCACGTACTTCGTTTTACACTACAACCTAGAACCTCTCAATGTGGGTGGTCATCATAGTGATGGCACGTGAACCTGCTGTGGTTGTTCACCAAGAGAAAGCACTGCTGGAAAGAGTTTGAGAGTTCAGAGTTCAGGCAGCGAGACAATTCCGGGTACTCAAACGCGAGGCAAAAGAAGGTTCACATAGCTAGCGTATGTGTTTATGGTCATGGTGACAATTCTCGCCAGCCTTTTACATCACCTTTTGGTACCGGCTCAGCTCGCTTGAAACCTCAACAGAGAAGGAACCAGGTTTGCCTAATGGAAAACTGAGTTGAGCCATTTCCATGCAGAAATTAGGAACATGATGATAATTACCATATACCTAATAACTGAGCAAGACCGTGCAAGACCACCAAAACTGGAACCAGCAGATAAACAAATCTTAACAAAAAACTAAATCCACTCCGGAAAAACAGAGAGGCGTTTCTGTCCATCCTTCCACTGTGGGAGGACAACATGACACTATGGGTTTCAAAGGATGCTCAGCTGCCAAGAAGCCCTGACTGAGAAAACGAAGCGCGCTAAGAAAGAAGAACATGTTCAAAGGAGATGACAGATGATTCTAATTTTGTAATTGGGTTGCTTGGATTGTGAGAAGCAGAAAATGCAACTTCTGAGATTGAACTTTGGAGAGGTGGAAAATGTCCCAGCGGTTTTCTTTGAGAAACTGAAAGCAAGTCCTGTCAGACGACGGGAACGGTTAAAGTTATTTCCCTTTCGTTCCTGAAACTCTCACCTGTTTATCTCATAGATTAAAATAAAAAATGGTAGTGAGGGAAATGAAAGTGTGGTCACCTTAAAAGTTAAAAGCCCATAATGTGTGTTTGTCTAAAAATGCACCTAAAATGTTTTTAATGTCATGTAGTGTAACAGTAAATGCTGTGTGGTGAAGTTCAGCAGATGTTTGTAACCCTGCAGACAGCAGCTGGAGGCGATGGCGCAGTTCTTCGGAGCGAAGTCTGTGCGCGGGTTTGCAGAAGAACTCGTGCGGAGCAGCTCAGCTCAGCGACTTAGCAAACTCCGTCGGTTCTACAGCCACAAGAGCCCTGAATTCTCTGACCTCGTGAAGCGGACCTTTCCTAAGCCTGAGCCGACACCACCCGTTCCACCACCCCCTTCCACATCCAGTTTGAACAGGCAACAAACTACCTCGAAACGGACCCTGTTACCCTCGGCTGAGAGACCCTCTGATGGAAGACACAGAGCTGAGGATGAACAAGCTACTGTAAAGAAGAAGAGAACGTCTAACCCACAAAGTGCCGTAGAACCTCAGTACCCCCTTGGTCAGACTCGGGTTAACAGTATGACCTGGCTCTCTTCACACGAGTCAGGCCAAAGCCCAGGTGAACTACCTCTTAGGTCCTCTCCAGATGTCCAACCTAACGCAGGACGTAACCCCGGTGCAATCAGTTCATCACTACTCAGACAGACCTCCAAGGACCAGGCGTCCTCTTTCCACGCAGAGCCAGACTGTGCCCAGTCAAGCAAGTCCCTCATCACCGACCTGATAGGCGACACCTCCATTCTTGACGACCTCTTCAAACCAACGAGAAGTGTAGACCGACCCAGGCCAGCATCAGCACCCCTGCCCTCGCCCACAGAGAGGACAAAGAACAAAGGAAAAGACTTCTGGGACATTTTGAACGAGGGCAATGAGGAGAGCATCAATAAGCTGACGGACCTGTCTCAGGTGGAGAAGATCTGTAGGAGCGTTAATGTTTCCGAAAGGTCCAGAGGTGAAAGTAATCTGGAGAGCTCGCAGCTTTGGAAGAAGAATGAGAAATTCCTTTGGAAAATATAGGACAGGGATAGGATGGATAGCAGCGCTGCCTCTCTCTTTTCGATACCTGGGATTTTTTGGTGGTAAATGTGAATCAGATGGGTCATATGTTTACAGTGTGGTGGAACTTTTTATGAAATATTGTTATTTATTTGAGTTTAAATTTCTTTTTAATTGATGTTATGAAGATTTTAACTGCAGTCGTTTCCTTTTAGCTGTTTAGGTTTTTTCAGATAATGTGATTTAATGCAAATGCATCTTCCAGTGCTGACACTACTACGGTTATGATAGTGTTTCGCTTGTAAACGAGACCTCCAAATTAATGAACATGGTGATGAATAAATTCACCATAACAGTGACTGTTTTAAAGCTGTATTTGAATGAAGGGACCACAGTGGCAGTGTCTACTGACTGGAGTTCAGACTGTAGGGGTCACCAGGCATAAAATCCCCTGTTACTGACACATACTTAAGAGCACGTAATTCCTCCACCAGTGCCAATATCAGCTGGGATTGGATTTGGCATGGACTGGACAAGTTTCTGGATGTAGGCCACTTCAACGTTCAGACACTCTTCCATCAAAGAACTGCGCAGTTGGTCCGGATTTGGTGGATGCCTTCCCTGGCACAATTCCAAAGAGAATTCCCTGTAGACTGGGATTTTCCCACTGCTGGTAGACCCGTATGACCGTACGCTTCCATACACCTGCAGATTCAGCTACTTCCTTCACACTATGGTCTTTGGCCACGCCCACATGCAGTCACTCCTTTTAGCCAATCATTAACATCTGCTCTGGAGCGTTTTCCACACATGGAAGGAGATATTCCCTGCACTGTAGCACCTCTTCCCCATCTATGGATCCCGTCACTCACACTCCGCAGGGATTTATAGCCCATCATCCTCATGCAGCGCCATCTGCAGGAGCCTGAAGTTACTACCACCTTAAACACACAAGGCGTCTCGTGCTTTGTCCAATGAGCTTACATTGCTCATGTGTTAGCTTTGAACACCACCCAGCTCACATTGATCTTCGCTTAATCTCAGCAGTGGGCTTTGCGTGTTAGGCCGAGGCCAGACTCCAGTACGGTTGGTGGTCCACAGGCTCCTGAGAAAGCTTTTCTGTGGTGTAATAACATTGAGGGAGAGGTTCAAATCTCTCGGCACTCTCATTTTCTCCACGTTTTTGTCAGAAGCGAAGCACTTCTTAGCTCATAGGCAACTCCTGCTCTTCTCGTCAGAGGATCTGCTGTGGGGTTTCGGAGCTCGGCGCTTGTAATCCGAGAGGTTGCGGTTTTGGGCCGCTCGTTTTCTGCCTTCACAACCGAAACCATGGCGCTATTAGAGACATAACAATAATCAATGTAAGCCAAGAGCAACCTGAAAGCCTGCCCTCCATCACGCACCACCACACCCACACACGCCACAGCTGAGCTGAATGAGTCTATTAAAGAAAGGTTGTTGGCAGCTATTGTGCTCTTGTCGTTCAGACAGCTTACAGTGTAGTGGCTAAAAACGTCTTGTCAGTGAAGATAAAACCTTTGACAGTTTAAAGTTATAAACAACAAAAGTATATTTTCCAGTGTGTTCAGAGACCACTTACATGGATGGCCACTGATTTCTTTGATTGCCGATTTGTCCAGTTGCTGGAACAGTCCTGTAAATAGTCCTTATATGCCATGAACTTCAACACTAGTGTAGAGAAAGTACACGAGACCAAACCCAAAGCCAAGGCTACCGCTGTGCCCAGTCTTTTATGGTAAGACGTTACATTAAGTACAGACTAACACGATGTAATGCCTTAATTTACATGAACAAAAATACATTACCAATGGTTAATTAATGTTTACTTAAACAAGGGGCCACAGGAAGCCAGGGAAGGGACAGGGCCGATGAACTCAAAATGTTTAATGGCATCCCTTAACTGATGATATGTGTTTTAAATCATTTAGCCCCGCCCAAACTTTTATCTGTATATGTGATTACATTGAGGTTTTATACCTGGGTGATGTAGTGGGTAGCGCTTCTGCCTCACAGCAGGGCCTGGGTGAGATTTCTGGCTGGGGTGTCCGGCTGGGGTCCTTTCTGTGTTCCCTATGTCTGTGCAGGTTTCCTCCCACAGTCCAAAACGACATGCAGTCAGGTGAACTGGAGGTGCTGAAGTGTGTGTGAGCATGTATGTGTGTCTGCCCTGTGATGGACTGCTGGCCAGTCCAGGGAGTTTCCTGGCTTCTGCCCAGCACTGGGATAGGCTTCATCACTCACTATGACTCAGATAGATAAGTGGCTCAGATGATGAATAAATGAATAAATGAATGAATGAATGAACCAAATGTTACCCCTTTAATTCTGTTTGCTGGCTTGATGGATGTCCTGGTTTTCGACCTTTGCTTGTCTCTCCACCTATGACTTGGCATGGCCCTTTGGTTACGCGTGCTCGGGCACTGCTGTTGTGTTTTGGTATCAGATTGTTCCATAAAACTCCTCTCATAAAGCTCTGCATGCATCTCACCAAGTTCTTTACCCCTGACACATATGTAGCATATGTGTGAATATATATATACAGTGGTGTGAAAAAGTGTTTGCACCTTCATGATTTCATATTCTTTTGCATGTTTGTCTCTTAATGTTTCAGATCATCAAACAAATTTAAATATTAGTCAAAGACAATACAAGTAAGTTTTTAAATGAAGCTTTTATTGTTAATGGAGAAAAAAAAATCTAAACCTTCATGGCCCTTTGTGAAAAAGTGTTTGCCCCCTAAACCTAGTTTGGGCCATCTTAGCAGCAACAACTGTAACCAAGCATTTGCGGTAGCATTTGAGTCTTTAACAGCGCTGTGGAGGAATCTTGGCCCGTTGGAGGGTTTTCAAGCATGAACCACATTTTTAAGGTCATGCCACAGCATCTCAATAGGATTCAGGTCAGGACTTTGACTAGGCCACTCCAAAGTCTTCACCTTGTTTTTCTTCAGCCATTCAGACGTGGACTTGCTGGTGTGTTTTGGATCATTGTCCTGCTGCAGAACCCAAGTTTGTTTCTGTCTGAGGTCACGAACAGATGGTCGGGACATTCTCCTTCAGGATCTTTTGGTAGACAGCGGAATTCATGGTTCCATTTAACATCTTGGCATGATGTCAAAGTATCTTTTGGTCTACTTTGCTTTGTGAGGCAGGTCCTGTTTAAGTGATTACTTGATTGAGAACAGGTGTGGCAATAATGAGGCCTGGGTGTGGCTAGAGAAATTAAACTCTGTGTTTGGTTATGTTTTAATTGGGAGCAAAACCTTTTTCACGCCACTGTATATGTGTATATTATTATTATTAGTAATAGTAGTAGTCTTTGCCCATTACTGATGTCACCTGTCTGTAAAGCTCTTTAAGCTGCCAGAGTATGAAATTATGATTATTATTATATAGAACTAAATAATCTCAACAACATAATACAACAATTTACATAAATGGTAAATTGTTGAGCTTATATATATATATATATATCACTGTAGTGATATGAACATATTGATATCTGATAATACAATCTTGCTTACAGTATCGCAATATATCACTATATATCAATTCATAACTGCTGTATCATGATACAGATGGTTTCTCCTAACACACTGTCCTTTAGAGAAGTGTGAAGGCACTTGTGCGTGTAGGACACAAAGCTGTGCTTGACATGGTTCAGCTGTTTCACTGAGGCCAGTGAAGAGCCTGAAGAGGAGAAGCACGAGTTGTCCTTTCATCCTCCTCCCAAGGCGAAACGAGAACGTGCTGATGGGTATCGTTAAACATGGAGACGGGTGCAAGCTACGACAGGAGAAGTCACCGCAACGTGTGGGTTCTCGCCGGAGCTCGAGGGAGGCGCAGCGGGGGTCTCCTTTCTTCTGCGCCTGTGCAGCTGGATAGCAAACACTGGAAGAAAAGGCTTTTTGCTCGGGCTGTGTTCAGGCCGTGCCGCACTGTGGATGCTTATCATCTAAAAGACATCTCGCAATCTCAGAAACGTCAGGGTCTGCTAGCTGTTAGGAAAGTGGCAGCCCTAAAGGAGTCCTCAGTCCGCCAAGACAAGTTTGGTGTCCAACGTTTGCTTCTTTAGTTTTGCACTTTGGTTTTATTAGGGCTGGAACCACTTAGCAGTTTATCAATAACAGATATGAAATTGATAAATAGAGTTTTTCTCAAAAAAAATTTTTCAATAGCAGATCATCAAAAAAAGAGCTGCACCCAGAAGGAAGTGCGGTGCTGTTGGGAAGGAAGATAAAGGTGACCAGGATCAATACATGATGAACCATTTAGACTGATATGATCAATATTTATTGAGCTACACCTATAGAAGTCTGTCTCTCAGTATGGCTAACGCAACATACCAGACGTCTCGGTATGGAGCTGTAGAGGTTCCTAATGGTGTCCTGTGATAATCCATCCCATGCAGCTTGCACATCCTCACACAGTTCCTGCAGATGGTGCGGTAGGGGTGGAGGTGGAGTGACACCAGGCCTTCTGAACGTGTGATGGCAAACCGCTCACCTAGGCGCTGACCACGGTGCCTCCACACACGGATTCGTTGGGCGTCTCCACCAAGACTAAAGCGGGACTCGTCACTGAAGATGACCCACTGCCATCCTGAGTCACTCCATGACAGTCTGGCGTTGACGTGGTGTTAAGGGAAGTCGTCATAGTGGTCTGTCTGCATGTAGTCCTGCGTCCTGCAGCCGTCTGCCAACAGTGCTGGCACAAACAGGAGGAGGGCATCACTGCTCGCTGAATGTCCGCAATTGTACAGCGTTAAGGCCGTCCTTGCTTGCATCACAAGCCCCGCCAAGTGTGAAACCTCAATCATGTGCATGTCTCACGACGTCAAACCTACCCACCAAGTTTCATTCCTGTCAGTGGATTCCTTCCGGGTGAAGCCGTATATCAGCAACTCCTGAATCTTTCAAGCCCTACAGTTTTGTTGATCCAGGACAGAAGCACTGAGTGCAGACCTCATAGGTGTCTTGGCTGGTCAGCTGGGTTTGGGATTTTGTATAAATTTGATTTTCAAGATACCTTTAACTGTTGCTTTCCTTCTTGAATATTCCCAGGGCTCCAAGGAAACTGCACCAGGCTTGTTTGGTTAACCTGGTGCTACGCTAATGCTAAGCAGTGGGGTGTAATTGAGTGCAAGTTTCCCAAAGCAAGATCACCAAGGATGGCGGTTACAGATAAACCCATTATTAGTGGAACAGCTGAGTTTATCCGTGGGCTTCAGCAGAATTCCCCTTTATTAGTTGATCATGGGAATGCACTGGCAGTGATGGGCTCTACTCAAAACTGTTTCCGAAGACCTGAAAGTCTCAACATGCTCGGAAGATGCTTGTCCCTGTCGACTGTCTATCCAAAAATGTGCTCAGCCTCGAGATTTCTGTTCTGTTTGTCCGGAAAAGGCACAACGGATCTGTTTGGATTCCCTTTTATTCACAAAGGCCATGCCAGTTACACCCAAAGACAGGCCCGCTGACTCACTGTTTATGTACAGATGCACTGGTGTCATGGATGGTTAGGCACACCTGGAGCAACAGACCAGCTTTCATTCAACTCATTTCATTCGGAATGTATATTCATCCTCCAGGGAATTATTCAGTGAGTTCGGAATGCTGGGTTTACAGTTCTCTGAGACTGCTTGTAACCACTGAGTCATCCTCTCCAATGCGTGGATGTGAAAATTGTGAGCTTGTTATCAAAGGTACTGCTTGCCACCAGGCCAGGCAGGGAACTGCTTGGGGCCCCAGGCCATCGGGGGGCCCCCCAAAGTATAGTGTAGCACTTCCTGTGAGTGCTGTATTCATAATGCTTTATAAATGCCTATAACCCAGCATGCCAGACGTCTCGGTATGGAGCTGTAGGGGTTCCTAATGGTGTCCTGTGATAATCCATCCCATGCAGCTTGAACATCCTCACACAGTTCCTGCAGGTGGTGCGGTAGGGGTGGAGGTGGAGTGACACCAGGCCTTCTGGACATGTGATGCGTAATAACAGCCCCGTTCATGTTAGTGCTGACCACGGTGCCTCCACATGCTGAGTCACTCCATGACGGTACGACACCATTGTGGTCTTTGGTGACGGTGACGTGGTGTTAAGGACGGTCATGGTAACGATCTGTGTGCATGTAGTCCTGCGTAGTCTGCTAATGGTGCTGGCAGGATGACTCATGGAGGCACCACTGCTCGCTGATAGCCCGCAATCGTGGATGTTGGGTCAGTCAGGTGCAGCGACAAGGCCCGTCCTTGCTTACGTCACATGCACAGCTGAGTGTGAAACTCAAATCATTGGCATGTCTCACAGTGTCTAACCCACCCACCAAGTTTCATTGCTGACGGTTGATTCCTTCTGGGTGCAGCTACTGTTTTGATTATGAGTATAGTAATAACTACTACAGACCAATTTTATAAGGTAATATGCATGTTGTATACATTGGCATTATAATGCATTATGAATACATGGTTTATAACAAGTTTTATAGTTATATGTTTAGACACTATATTTTCAAAATAACTAATATTAATAGTAATTCTGGAATTTTTAAATATTTTTATATTGGGACTTTTAAGTTCTTGTTATGCATTATTATATACAGGGGTTGGACAATGAAACTGAAACACCTGGTTTTAGACCACAATCATTTATTAGTATGGTGTAGGGCTTCCTTTTGCGGCCAATACAGCGTCAGTTGGTCTTGGGAATGACATATACTGCGTCCTGCACAGTGGTCAGAGGGAGTTTAAGCCATTCTTCTTGCAGGATAGTGGCCAGGTCACTACGTGATGCTGGTGGAGGTTCGTCCTTCTTGGTGGTATGCTGACATTACCCTGGATACCGTGGCTCTTGATACATCACAAAGACTTGCTGTCTTGGTCACAGATGCGCCAGCAAGACGTGCACCAACAATCTGTCCTCTTTTGAACTCTGGTATGTCACCCATAATGTTGTGTGCATTGCAGTATTTTGAGCAGAACTGTGCTCTTACCTGCTAACTGAACCTTCACACTCTGCTCTTACTGGTGCAATGTGCAGTTAATGAAGATTGGCCACCAGGCTGGTCCAATTTAGCCATGAGACCTCCCACACTAAAATGACAGGTGTTTCAGCTTCATTGTCCAACCCCTGTAAAAAAAAAAAATATATATATAGGGTTTTATAGTTTATAGTTTATATCTATAATAGATCTATATATAGATTTTGATAGTACAATAAAATTATAGTAAGGTGAACTTTAAAAAAAAAAAAAAAAATTAATTGAACAGCGCTGGTTAGAGGAGCCCCCCTGTGAGTTTCGGCCTAGGGCCCCAACAGCCTCTAGAACCGCCGCAGCTTGTTATGCAGATGCGCTCCCACTGTTTGGAAAAACATAAAACTGCCGTTTTAAAGGAAGCAGGGATGACTCATCTGGTTGGTGTGTCCAACATCTGTGTGTGTGTGAAGTGGGAAAGGGGGATTGCTGATTGCAGGTTCCAATATAACACTTTTGGATGGGCTGGAAAAATCCCCCCCTCTCCCTGATTTTTTGCTGGGAAATTACAACCGTGGTTCTCGGCAGAAGTGGTCCACCGTCATTAAGAAGGGCCCCCGGGCCCCAGACCCAGTGATTTGAGCTTCCCCATTTAGCATCGCACCTCACAAAACCATTAGAAACAGGGCATCACGGTTACTTCTCCCTCCGCCTGCCAATGAAAGCGGCCTCCAGGGCTGAGATTGTTGGTGCAACCGCTGGTTTTAGTCTTAAATGATTACCACGAGTCCTATAACAAGACCCCCACCCCGCCTACCCGGGCCCCCCCCCACCTCAACGGACGCTCGGTTTTTATCTGGAAGGTTTACAATGGCTAAACGACGGCACGTCCCAGGTTTGAGAGACCTTCAGGGCTTATTTTCGTAGACTCTCGGTCTGTGGCAGCTTGTTTACTCTCCGCTGGGTCCGAGCTCTATTTATACTGCTCCCTTTCAGCATTGGCCGGTGCGATGGTGGGCCTGCAAGCATTTTGCGAAAGCCAAACAAGCAAAATGAAAACAAAAACAAATGGACAGCGAAGGACACCTCTTTGCCTGTCCCTGTGACATCCCGGTCCCGAGGACGAAATCGATTTTTTTATGTTTTTATTAGGGTAAATATTTACCACGGAGAGATCAGCACAGAGCCTCTGTGAGGCTGCCAGAGTTCAGTGTCATTTGAGCCATTGTTTAGGGAATCGGACGCTCGGTAAACAATCATCCCCTCTACATCTGCCTGCTGTTTATGTGTGTAAGGACTTGAACTCCTTGAAGTTGGGCCACACAAGCAAAGCTTATGGAGATTGTAAGCAAGTCTGTCCCAAGACGATGACAAGACGCTTCTCGCCACCTTCGTGGTCTTCCTGTCAGAAATGGGGGCTCATATGTTCAGATATTAGTGGAAACAAATTAGCAACGGTGCTATTGTGGCCCATTTCTAAAGGGAGTACTCATAAAGCAGACACTTGCAAAAATGGGATCCTTGTAGTATTGATCAAAGGGCCCTTTGATTCTTCATGCTGTGAGAGTTTTTTAGAGAGAGCTCACTGGTGTTGGAACAAAACCTTGCACCATTTTACAGATTTTGGCCCCGTTTGAAAATGGCCATCGGCCTTTACGTGGTGTGTAAGTTTCATGATCAGTGGACCACAAGAAATGATTCAAAAGTACTTAAGTCTGGTTCTACCGACTCACATCAAAAGTAAAGTACGTTTTTCCTTCTCCTGTAAAGTTTCGGAGATACTAGCAGTAAAATAAGCTTACCAAGCACAAATGAATGATAAATGTGGTAGTAACTATAGGCTCCTGCAGATGGCGCTGCATGAGGATGATGGGGCTATAAATACTTGTGGAGTGTAGGTGACGGGGTCCATAGATTGAAAAGAGGTGCTACAGTGCAGTGAATGTCTCGTTCCATGTGTGGTAAACGCTCCAGAGCAGATGTTAATGATTGGCTAAAAGGAGGGACTGAGCATGCGGGCGTAGCCAAAGACCATAGTGTGAAGGAAGTAGCTGAATCTGCAGGTGTATGGAAGCGTACGGTCATACGGGTCTACCAGCAGTGGATAAAATCCCAGTCTACAGGGAACTCTCCTCGGAACTGTGCCAGGGAAGGCGTCCTGATGGAGGAGTGTCTGAACATTGATGTGGCCTACATCCAGAAACTTGTCCAGTCCATGCCAAATCCAGTCACAGCTGTTGTTGGTGCTCATGGAGGTACTACATACTAGTAGGAACGTTTCACAGAGGATTCATTTTTTGTCCGGGGAGCTTTCAAAACAACTATGGGTTTTCCATCATCGAGAAGAACCAATTGACCAAGTATCAAAAGTTTAGACCCACCCATCTAAACGGATGTAGCTGGTGATCTTAAAGACTCTACAGTCGTACACTGAACAGCTCCACCTGCTGAGAGTCTGAACCAGTCCATATCCTGCTACACCACATTTACTCCTGATGTACACAGTATGATACTCCTCCATATCTCCACCTCTAATATATATTTAGTGGTGTAAAAACTTTGATCTCTTTTTCTGCACAGTGTAAAAGCTCTAGCTCTCCTTTCAGCTTAGTGAATATTCATGATGGACCGACCAATAGAATCGCTCCAAACCTGCTCAGTAATAAACCTTGTTCTATCAGCTCCACTGCAGGGTAAGAAAGCTGGTTCCTCCTCCTGTACAGCTCCACTCTGGAGGGTTTTAAGGTGGACTGTATAATTCCATGAGGGCTAGTTTACAGTTTGGTGTCTTCACTTTTATTCTACAGTAAAGTATTCCTCTTGTACCGGCCAGAAAAGCTGGGAAGCAACATATCATTATTGCGGGGTTAACAGACAGTAATACGTTCATTAACCTAGAATAAAAGTCTCTGATTAAAAACATCTGCAGCAGTTGTGTATATCAGATTCTTCATTAGCTCAGCTCCTGGAGATTCTCCTGCAGAGTTTTACTGCGGCTCTAACCGTATCCGCCTGATTCTCTCACTCAGATGATCCTGAAGGCCTGATGAAATGAATCAGACGTTAATAGAGGAGTACATGAATAACAGATCATTTCAAAATGGCCATTGGAACCAGTGTGGGAAATACCCCCTGTATTCGGTGGGATCCCATGTTGTGCTGGCTACTCCTGCTAACCCACTACCCAATAGCGAAGTTTATGGTAGCAACAAATCATAGCTCAATCGGTATCCGGTAACTCGGTCTTCCGAACATGATGTCATCATGCCTGAGATCCACATCTTCTCTTTTGTCTTTCCACTAAACTCTTCAGATGTTTTCAGATCTATAAATGTGTTATGGCGTATTGTACAGTATGTCAGACATATTCTGGGCATTAGTTACGGTAGCTGGACTATGAAGCATCAACTGGGTGAATCAGTTTGCTACAGCGCCACCCTGAGGCAGACCAGTGAGTGCTGCAGGTCTAGTTAGCTTAGAATATCAAAGACAGATAAACAATTATTTTGCACAATGAAGATATTTTAGATTTACTTAAGTCATTTAACATTATGTTCTTATTACTAATAGTACAGCAGTATAGTCATATAATAGGAAATACTAAATATATCTAGTAATTAAACCAAAATTTTGGATTTTCATTGGATTCACCGTAAGCTGTACTGTAGAATAAAAGTAAAGACACCAAACTATAAACTAGCCCTCATGGAATTATACAGTCCACCTTAAAACCCTCCAGAATGGAATTATACAGCCCACCATAAAATCCTCCAGAATGGAATTATACAGTCCACCTTAAAATCCTCCAGAATGGAATTATACAGCCCACCTTAAAATCCTCCAGAATGGAATTATACAGTCCACCTTAAAACCCTCCAGAATGGAATTATACAGCCCACCTTAAAATCCTCCAGAATGGAATTATACAGCCCACCTTAAAATCCTCCAGAATGGAATAATACAGTCCACCTTAAAACCCTCCAGAATGGAATTATACAGTCCACCTTAAAATCCTCCAGAATGGAATTATACAGTCCACCTTAAACCCCTCCAGAGTGGAGCTGTACAGGAGGATGAACCAGCTTCCTTACCCTGCAGTGGAGCTGATAGAACAAGGTTTATTACTAAGCAGGTTTGGAGCGATTCTATTGGTCGGTCCATCATGAATATTCACTAACCTGAAAGGAGGACTAGAGCTTTTACACGGTGCAGAAAAAGAGATCAAAAGTTTTTACACCACTAAATATATATTAGAGGTGGAGATATGGAGGAGGATCATACTGTGTACATCAGGAGTAGATGTGGTGTATCAGGATATGGGCTGGTTCAGACTCTCATCAGTTGGAGCTGCTCAGTGTGAGCTGAGTTTTTTATATCATATATCATCATAAGATCATTTTCAGGGACCCCTCTCCCCAAAGAGGTTAATATGTCATTGTAATTATAGAATTACACTGTATATGATCTCCTGTATTTGGCATCTTCATTATATTAACCTGTATCACCATGGACGCCACAAGGTGCAGTGGGTAGCGCTGTTGCCTCACAACCAGAAGGCCCTGGATTCGATTCATGGCCACGGCGTCCGGGGCCTTTCTACAGTCTGCATGTTCGGCCTGTGTGTGTGTGAGCACTAAGCAGTCCCTCAGATGCTCCGGTTTCCTCCCACGGTCCGAAGACATGCAGTCAGGTGAAGTGAGATGCTGAATTGCCCGCTAGGTGTGAGTGTGTATATGTATCTCTGTGTGTCTGTACTGTGATGGACAGGCGGCCTGTCCAGGGTGTTTCCTGCCTTCCTTAGGCTTCAGCACTCCCTGCGACCCTGAAGGATAAGCAGCTTAGAAGAGGAATGAATGAATAAATAAATAAATGACTGACTGAATGAATGAATGAATGAATGAATGAATGACTGAATGACTGAATGACTGACTGACTGACTGACTGACTAAATGAATGACTGACTGAATGACTGACTGTATGACTAAATGACTGACTGACTGACTGACTGACTGACTGACTGAATGAATGAATGACTGACTGAATGAATTGACTGACTGACTGACTGACTGACTGACTGACTGAATGAATGAATGACTGAATGAATGACTGACTGACTGACTGACTGACTGACTGACTAAATGAATGACTGACTGAATGACTGACTGACTGACTGACTGAATGAATGAATGATTGACTGACTGACTGACTGACTGAATGACTGACTGACTGACTGACTGACTGACTGACTGACTGACTGACTGACTGAATGACTGACTGACTGACTGACTAAATGAATGACTGACTGAATGAATGAATGAATGAAGCCTTTTCCAATGTAAAAGTAGGCCAATCGTGGTGCAACCAGAAGTAGACATATTTGGTTGACCTCTAGATGGCAGTACATACCTTGAGTTCTCTCTGTTGTTGGCAAACTGGCTTAAGGTTCTTGTTAAGAGCTTTGGGTTCCGTCCTCGTTAGAGCTAAGAGTCCCTCCTAACTTGGTGGTGAGCACCTAATAGGAAGAACCGGTCTCCTTGTTAGACCAACCACCACAGAAGACCGTCAAGGTCAAACCTCAGCTCCTGGATGAGACTGCCTTCTGTCTCCTGGACAGGCTCACAACACCGTGTCTCTACGTTCCTTTATTCTCGTTTAACAGACTCGTTTAACAGCTCAAACATATTTCAATCACATCCATAAATCAGCTCAGCACAGGCTAACACCGACATGAACACGGTATCAGGTTACAGCTATGTTGCTGCAGCAGGTGGCATGTTTCTTAGACATGTGCTGATGCTCAGGGATGGCTCTGGTGCTTTAGACTGACACTGGAAACTCCCTGTAGTAAAACCAAAGCAGGCTGAGAGTAATTGTGATCCTGTCAAACGAATTTACAGTCTGACTTGGACTCACTGGAGGGAGAACAGCTTTATTAGGTGAAGTGTGCTGCTGTGGAAATCCCCCTTATTAGAATATCATTTGTTTATGCCCTGCATCTTTCTTCGGAGTGTTTGAAGTATGTGTTCCACACTTCAGAGAGATCCAGACCAGCTGCTGTCGTCTACAGAACCAAGCCCACGATGCCCTCTGCTGCTCGACCGGTGATAGTCCCTGTGAAAATGTGCTCCGTCTGGCTCAGTAGATTAATAATGGTGAGAATATTTTATACAGAGACTTTTATCAGGCTGTCAGTCGACTGATACATGGCTCTGTCGGCAGCTTCCCAGGAAAGATACAAGGAAACGATGGGGATGGTAAAGTTATGGCCTTTAGTCAGCCATGTCCTGGTCCATGCTTGCCTCCGTGTGTGGGCCACTTTGTGCCTGCTCAACTATGTGGTTATGGACTAATTCTGTCAGGCCGATCTGGGCTCGAATCAAAATCCTAGGTGTGTTCTATTAGCTTGCTCTTATTCCTAGGTGGGTTTGGTGAGCTTCCTCTTATTCCTAGGTGGGTTTGGTGAGCTTCCTCTTATTCCTAGGTGGGTTAGGTTAGCTTCCTCTTATTCCTAGGTGGGTTAGGTGGGCTTCCTCTTATTCCTAGGTGGGTTAGGTGAGCTTCCTCTTATTCCTAGGTGGGTTAGGTGAGCTTCCTCTTATTCCTAGGTGGGTTAGGTGAGCTTCCTCTTATTCCTAGGTGGGTTAGGTGAGCTTCCTCTTATTCCTAGGTGGGTTAGGTGAGCTTCCTCTTATTCCTAGGTGGGTTAGGTGAGCTTCCTCTTATTGCTAGGTGGGTTAGGTGAGCTTCCTCTTATTGCTAGGTGGGTTAGGTGAACTTCCTCTTATTGCTAGGTGGGGTAGGTTAGCTTCCTCTAATTGCTAGGTGGGTTATGTGAACTTCCTCTTATTGCTAGGTGGGGTAGGTTAGCTTCCTCTTATTGCTAGGTGGGGTAGGTTAGCTTCCTCTTATTGCTAGGTGGGTTAGGTGAACTTCCTCTTATTGCTAGGTGGGGTAGGTTAGCTTCCTCTAATTGCTAGGTGGGTTATGTGAACTTCCTCTTATTGCTAGGTGGGTTAGGTGTAGGTGGGTTAGGTTAGCTTCTCTCTGCTATTGGGTTAGGTGGCTTCCTCTGTTGCTAGGTTAGGGTGAGCTTCCTCTTATTGCTAGGTGGGTTTCCTAGGTGGGTTAGGTGAGCTTATTGCTAGGTGGGTTAGGAGGGTTAGGTGGGCTTCCTCTTGTTGCTAGGAGGGTTAGGTGGGCTTCTTCTTATTGCTAGGTGGGTTAGGTTAGCTTCCTCTTATTGCTAGGTGGGTTAGGTGAGCTTCCTCTTGTTGCTAGGAGGGTTAGGTGGGCTTCCTCTTGTTGCTAGGAGGGTTAGGTGGGCTTCTTCTTATTGCTAGGTGGGTTAGGTGGGCTTCCTCTTATTGCTAGGTGGGTTAGGTGAGCTTCCTCTTATTGCTAGGTGGGTTAGGTGGGCTTCCTCTTATTGCTAGGTGGGTTAGGTGGGCTTCCTCTTATTGCTAGGTGGGTTAGGTGAGCTTCCTCTTATTGCTAGGTGGGTTAGGTGGGCTTCCTCTTATTGCTAGGTGGGTTAGGTGAGCTTCCTCTTATTGCTATGTAGGTGGCTTCCTCTTATTGCTAGGGGGTTAGGTGAGCTTCCTCTTATTCCTAGGTGGGTTAGGTGAGGCTTCCTCTTATTCCTAGGTGGGTTAGGTGAGCTTCCTTTTATTGCTAGGTGGGTTAGGTGAGCTTCCTTTTATTCCTAGGTGGGTTAGGTGAGCTTCCTGATATTTCTAGGTGGGTTAGGTGAGCTTCCTCTTATTCCTAGGTGGGTTAGGTTAGCTTCCTCTTATTGCTAGGTGGGTTAGGTGAGCTTCCTCTTATTCCTAGGTGGGGTAGGTTAGCTTCCTCTTATTGCTAGGTGGGTTAGGTTAGCTTCCTCTTATTCCTAGGTGGGTTAGGTGAGCTTCCTCTTATTGCTAGGTGGGCTAGGTGAGCTTCCTCTTGTTGCTAGATGGGTTAGGTTGGCTTCCTCTTATTGCTAGGTGGGTTAGGTGAGCTTCCTCTTATTGCTAGGTGGGTTAGGTGAGCTTCCTCTTATTGCTAGGTGGGTTAGGTGAGCTTCCTTTTATTCCTAGGTGGGTTAGGTGAGCTTCCTCTTATTCCTAGGTGGGTTAGGTGAGCTTCCTCTTATTGCTAGGTGGGTTAGGTGAGCTTCCTCTTATTCCTAGGTGGGTTAGGTGAGCTTCCTCTTATTCCTAGGTGGGTTAGGTGAGCTTCCTCTTATTCCTAGGTGGGTTAGGTGGGCTTCCTCTTATTCCTAGGTGGGTTAGGTGAGCTTCCTCTTATTCCTAGGTGGGTTAGGTGGGCTTCCTCTTATTCCTAGGTGGGTTAGGTGAGCTTCCTCTTATTGCTAGGTGGGTTAGGTGAGCTTCCTCTTATTCCTAGGTGGGTTAGGTGAGCTTCCTCTTATTCCTAGGTGGGTTAGGTGGGCTTCCTCTTATTCCTAGGTGGGTTAGGTGAGCTTCCTCTTATTGCTAGGTGGGTTAGGTGAGCTTCCTCTTATTCCTAGGTGGGTTAGGTGGGCTTCCTCTTATTCCTAGGTGGGTTAGGTGAGCTTCCTCTTATTCCTAGATGGGTTAGGTGGGCTTCCTCTTATTCCTAGGTGGGTTAGGTGGGCTTCCTCTTATTCCTAGGTGGGTTATGTGAGCTTCCTCTTATTGCTAGGTGGGTTAGGTGAGCTTCCTCTTATTCCTAGATGGGTTTGGTGAGCTTCCTCTTATTGCTAGGTGGGCTAGGTGAGCTTCCTCTTATTGCTAGGTGGGTTAGGTGGGCTTCCTCTTATTCCTAGGTGGGTTAGGTGGATTCCTCTTATTGCTAGGTGTGTTAGGTGAGCTTCCTCTTATTCCTAGATGGGTTAGGTGGGCTTCCTCTTATTCCTAGGTGGGTTAGGTGAGCTTCCTCTTATTGCTAGGTGGGTTAGGTGAGCTTCCTCTTATTGCTAGGTGGGTTAGGTGAGCTTCCTCTTATTCCTAGGTGGGTTAGGTGAGCTTCCTCTTATTGCTAGGTGGGTTAGGTGAGCTTCCTCTTATTGCTAGGTGGGTTAGGTGGGCTTCCTCTTATTGCTAGGTGGGTTAGGTGAGCTTCCTCTTATTCCTAGGTGGGTTAGGTGAGCTTCCTCTTATTCCTAGGTGGGTTAGGTGAGCTTCCTCTTAGCTTAGCTTCCTCTTATTGCTAGGTGGGTTAGGTGAGCTTCCTCTTATTCTAGGTATTGCTAGGCTGGTGGGTTAGGTGGGCTTCCTGATATTCCTAGGTGGGTTAGGTGAGCTTCCTCTTATTCCTAGGTGGGCTAGGTGAGCTTCCTCTTATTCCTAGGTGAGCTTCCTCTTATTCCTAGGTGGGTTAGGTGAGCTTCCTCTTATTGCTAGGTGGGTTAGGTGAGCTTCCTCTTATTGCTAGGTGGGTTAGGTGAGCTTCCTCTTATTGCTAGGTGGGTTAGGTGAGCTTCCTCTTATTGCTAGGTGGGTTAGGTGAGCTTCCTCTTATTGCTAGGTGGGTTAGGTGAGCTTCCTCTTATTGCTAGGGTGGGCTAGGTGAGCTTCCTCTTATTGCTAGGTGGGTTAGGTGAGCTTCCTCTTATTCCTAGGTGGGTTAGGTGAGCTTCCTCTTATTCCTAGGTGGGTTAGGTGAGCTTCCTCTTATTGCTAGGTGGGTTAGGTGAGCTTCCTCTTATTCCTAGGTGGGTTAGGTGAGCTTCCTCTTATTGCTAGGTGGGCTAGGTGAGCTTCCTCTTATTGCTAGGTGGGTTAGGTTAGCTTCCTCTTATTGCTAGGTGGGTGTGGGCTAGCTAGGTGGGTTAGGTGAGCTTCCTCTTATTGCTAGGTGGGCTAGGTGAGCTTCCTCCTATTGCTAGGTGGGTTAGGTGGGCTTCCTCTTATTCCTAGGTGGGTTAGGTGGGCTTCCTCTTATTCCTAGATGGGTTAGGTGGGCTTCCTCTTATTCCTAGGTGGGTTAGGTGGGCTTCCTCTTATTCCTAGGTGGGTTAGGTGAGCTTCCTCTTATTGCTAAGTGTCCTTCTTGGTGGTATGCTGACATTACCCTGGATACCGTGGCTCTTGATACATCACAAAGACTTGCTGTCTTGGTCACAGATGCGCCAGCAAGACGTGCACCAACAGTCTGTCCTCTTTTGAACTCTGGTATGTCACCCATAATGCTGTGTACATTGCAGTATTTTGAGCAGAACTGTGCTCTTACCTGCTAACTGAACCTTCACACTCTGCTCTTACTGGTGCAATGTGCAGTTAATGAAGATTGGCCACCAGGCTGGTCCAATTTAGCCATGAGACCTCCCACACTAAAATGACAGGTGTTTCAGCTTCATTGTCCAACCCCTGTAAATATTATCGTATATGTTATATATCATATCGTATGTATCATAGTATAGATCCACCCAGCGCTAGTAGGTGAACGTCACCTGATAGCCCACGTAAGGCTTGAAAGTTGAGTTGCCTTGATTAACAAGGGGAGCAACGGGGGGTCTGATTATTGACCCTGGCTGGTTGAGGGCCATAACTAAATATAGTGTTTGAGTCGAGTTGTTGAGCGCACGGTTCATCCATGTGACATTGCTTTATTAATTAGACTATCATTTATTACAGCTTCTATAGACTTTATTACTAGTGGGCAGTCGTGGGCTGGAGGTTAGGGAACCAGCCTTGTGACCGGAGGGTTGCTGGTTCGATTCCCTGACCTGACAGTAACGACCGAGGTGCCCTTGAGCAAGGCACCTAACCCCCAACTGCTCCCCGGGTGCTGTGGATAGGGCTGCCCACCGCTCCGGGTAAGTGTGCTCACTGCCCCCTAGTGTGTGTGTTCACTAGTGAGTGTGTATGTGGGTGTTTCACTTCACGGATGGGTTAAATGCGGAGACTAAATTCCCCCACTGTGGGATCAACAAGGGATTAAAAAAAAATCTACTATTTATCATGTGGCATTAAAAATGATTTTAGAACAAGTGACTAGCGTTATTAATGTCGGATAATGAATCTGAGCTGGGTCATAACACCAGAGTCACATTTAGTCTGATGCTAATGATAGTCATGACCTTCTAAATATCAGACAGATGAGTGGGTTGAGAGCACTCGTCCACTAGATGGCGCCACCTCTCTGTATTTCTGTCCCCCTGTAATCTCATCCTGTAGACTCCCATTTTATGTGGAGTCAGTATGTCAGTTCAGGGTTTGTAGTATTATAAAGCTGACTGAGGTGCAAATACAGCCGTATGGAAAAGTTTTGGCACCCCTAGTCAAGCTGCATGTGTTGGGTAATAAATATATATAAATATAAAGTTGCATAAATAACTGCACCCAGAAAGAATCAGCAGGAATGAAACTGGGTGGGTAGGTTTGACATCGTGAGACATGCAGAAGTTTCACTCTGGGCTGCACATGTGACGTACGCAAGGATGGGCCGTATCACTGTATCCGACTGACCCAACAGCCGACACTGCGGACATTCAGCAAGCAGTGGTGCCCTCCGGAGTCATCCTGTTAGTGGCAGCACCGTTGGCAGACGGCTGCACCACGCAGGACTACATGCACACAGACCGTTACCGCGACTGTCCTTATCACCACGTCACCGTCACCAAAGACTGCAGTGGTGTCGTACCAGACTGTCATGGAGGGACTCAGAATGGCAGCGGGTCATCTTCAGTGACGAGTCCCGCTTTAGTCTTGGTGGGGACGACCAATGAACTGTGTGTGGAGGCACCGTGGCACCGCAGAAGGACTGGTGTCACTCCACCTCCACCCCTACCGCACCTTCTGCAGGAACTGTGAGGGACTATTCAAGCTGCATGGGATGGATTATCACAGGACACCTCTATAGTCCATACAGACGCCATACTGAGAGAGACAGACTTCTGTATGTGTATCTCAGTCGGTGATCCTGGTCACCTTTATGGAGCTGTAGAGGTTTACAGCTCCATACCGAGAGATAACGTCTGTAACTGCAGATCTACAAGGTGCACCTGTATGATAAGTGGCTCCTCTAAAATGACAGTGACTGTAGATACAAGGTAAGTGCACTTATGTGACCGCTGAGCATTTATTAATATGACTAATGATTCCAAACCTTTGAACCGCAGTGTGATTGTTGAATTGTGCATTACAGGGTTTGGTTATAGCCTTACAAATACAAAAGGACTGATCCTCCATCTTTCCTTCTCCACTCAGTGCACCCCGTCTCTTTCATCTTGGGACCAGTTAAGGAGCAGACAGTCTGCCGTCTCCGACGGGGTCACCCGGCCCTGCTCCACTGATCCTCCTCATGGGAAGTGCAGAGACTCTGGGATAATTCCATGGGTGACAAGCATCCATCCTAGCACCCTGAGGGCCTGGCCGAGGTGCTGAGGTGAACGAACGCTATGTCAGTCGGGCCTTTGGCTTTCCCAGCGGAGCGTTACAGACAGCGACGCCATCTTCTAGTGCAAACAAAAGTTACTAGTGCAAAGGAACATGATGAAGTGCTCTACCGCACACGACGCTCAGCTGCCCACTCTCTTCTTCACATACTCCTGAAAGTGGTGGTGAAACGCCTCACTTCTCAGGACCCATGTGGGGATGGCCTGGACGACCCAACCCTGCAGGATAAGGTAACCAGCTCAGGACTGGCATGTCTCGACTTGTACATGTGAGGTGATTTCAAACCCTGACTAGAGATCGTTTAGCAGTGTCAAGTCCTAGAACATTACCAGAAGCGCGTGGGTCATGCTGCCATACGTTTGTTCTCCAGCTTTCAGATACCTCAGCGAGTTCCTCACGAACCCCTCCGCTGAGAACGTGATCAGGTCTGGTTTCTGGTGGCCTGTCATTGCTGTGGAGACTCCGAAAGGAGACACCGTCTAGGGGATATAGATCATTTCTTGGTCAGATTCATTTGCATCGTACATGTAGTAATAATACATTCATTAACATCACAGATTAACATCACAGATTAACATCACAGATAAACATCACAGATTAACATCATGGATTAACATCACAGATTAACATCACAGATTAACATCATGGATTAACATCACAGATTAACATCATGGATTAACATCACAGATTAACATCACAGATTAACATCATGGATTAACATCACAGATTAACATCATGGATTAACATCACAGATTAACATCACAGATTAACATCATGGATTAACATCACAGATTAACATCATGGATTAACATCACAGATTAACATCATGGATTAACATCACACATTAACATCATGGATTAACATCATGAATTAACATCACAGATTAACATCACAGATTAACATCATGGATTAACATCACAGATTAACATCACAGATTAACATCATGGATTAACATCATGGATTAACATCACAGATTAACATCATGGATTAACATCATGGATTAACATCATGGATTAACATTACAGATTAACGTCATGGATTAACATCACAGATTAACATCATGGATTAACATCATGGATTAACATCACAGATTAACATCATGGATTAACATCACGGATTAACATCATGGATTAACATCATGGATTAACATCATGGATTAGCATCACAGATTAACATCACAGATTAACATCACAGATTAACATTCAGGAACGGTTCGGTCTACCTGAAAAAGAATTCCACTGGATTTGTATTCAGCCTGGAGACTCTGTGAGAATCGCTCAACAAAAACCTGAGGAAGATTAAATCACATGTCAGGATCAGGTTATGCAGGACACACCATGGACTTTCCACAGGAATCCCCCTTCAGGATCGTTAGCCTTAGGCTTAATATTCTGGGGAATGAAGTCTAGAGAAAGTCTGTATTGTTCACACACTGTAAATTGTCAATTGTAAAATGATCTTATTTCAAGTTGATATATCTTATCATTATAATCATAAAACTATCTTATTTCCAGACATGTATCTCTTGCTTTAAGCGATTTTAGTAAGCCAAGATTTTTCACTACATTGTTGGATAATCTGGTCAGTTTTAAGCAAGTTTCTGCCAATACAGTATAAGATTTGGCTTAAAAATGGCTGGAAATGAATTAAATCATCTTAAAATGAACTTAAAGCAATATCAACCTCAGAAATGTAAGATATGTCAGCTATATAAGATCATTTTACTGTTTTACATGTTTTCAGTGTAGTTGTGGTCATGCGAACAAGATGTCTACCCGGTGTAATGCCTCTGCACTGCAAAAAAATGGTATCCTGGCAAGTATAATTATCTGATGGATATCTTTTCATTTTTAATTTTGAACTTGCTGTGGGCTTCTTATTATTTTAAATACTTTAGTAAGTCAAATTTAATCACTACATTGGCAGATTTTTGATACTTGTGTTAAGCACCTTAAAATAATTTTAAAAAACTGATGAAAAAGAAATTAATATAATAATTACTACAATATAATAAGACTTAACTTACTAAAATCACACACACTATATATATATATAAACAAAATTAATCAATAATATATAATATTCATATATATTGTGTGTGATTTTAGTAAGTTATGTCTTATTGTATTGATTATATTAATTCAATATATATATATGTTTTTTTGTTTTTTTTTTAAGCCTACAACAATCTTAAATGTTTAAATCTTAAATGAAAATATGAAGATATTACGAATAAATATAAGATTTAAAAAGACATTTTATCTCATTTTTTGCAGTATAGTTGTATGTGGTACTGTGAAGTGTTATGAAGCTCAGGTCCTGGTAATGCTCGTCTCAGGTCAGAGCTGGTATGTTTCTTCACACTGAGCACAACTTTGCATCCAGCCACCCTGTATGACTTTCTTAACATCTCAGCCACCCAGTTATGCCTTGTGACATTAATGATGTTTCGAAAATCTCAAACTGGCTGGGTTTGAGGCAGATGCTGTCGCATGCTAATTTTTTTTAATGCTAATTAGTTTTTATAAGCTTTCGTGATCCGTTAGCTACAACACCCTCACCAGGAGTAAACTAACAGACGAACCTAAGACTGTTGGGAGAAAATTACACAGCAACAAACGAGCCTTCGGGAAGTAAAACGATCTGATCTAGTTATATCCTAAAATTCTCATTCTTCAGTTGATGATCAGCTGAGATGTATTGGGTAGCTTGTAGTTGTCACGCTTCCAGGTTTTCCCGGCTCCGCCGCTCCTCCGGACTCAACTTCCCAGAGGACATCGTTTGATGACGTCACACCCACATGTCACCAGTCACCCAATCAGTTCCGCTGTAGGTCTCCTGAGTACTACCCCACCTGATGGCCATTGACTGCCTGTATTTAAGCCTCACCCAAACGCTTGCTCGATGCGGCATTTTCCAAACCTCCGTTTGCAGTTCTGAGCGGGTACTCCTGCTGTTTATCCACTCTGGTTCTGACCTCTTTTGTTCTTTGACCCTTGATCTCTTCTTCGTGCACTTTGGCTTCGATCTCGTTTATCTCCCGGCTTCCTGATCTCTCTTCGTCCCCTGACCACTCTCCCTGTACTCTGGTAGCCCCGCTGGCAGTCTCTCCTGGTTCTGACCTTTAGGCTGTTCCCTGACTCTGACCTTCCTCTCCCTCTCTCTTTCTCTCTCTCTCTCTCTCTCTCTCTCTCTCTCTCTCCCCCTCTCTCTCCCCCTCTCCGCCTCTCTCTCCCCCCTCTCTCTCTCTCTCTCTCTCTCTCTCTCTCTCCATGTTTGATCGTGTTTTCTTTGTTCAGCTTTTTGATTGTATGAAGCTAATTTGACTTTTAGCTTTGTGTCTTTTAACATAGGGAACATGATACCAGTGAGAGCTTTGGCACCAGCTTTTGGTGGGAGAATCTGTAGCTGGTCAAAATGGGAAGTATAAACAAAATAAAGGGCACAGAGGAGTGGTGAAATTAAAAACGGATGGATTTGATGCTATACTGAGCATCAGGGGCTTATTAACGTAATGTTTATGTTTAATGTTCAGTTTTTTCCCCTAATGCTTATGAAATTATCTTTTATACTTTGTGTTTTTTATTGGAAATGAAACCAACACAGTACTGTACATGAATTATTCAACATCTCGTTTAAAAATACTCAAATTCATAAAATGTATATATGGCAGAATTTCATTGACCAGCACCAGTCCCAATAAAGGCGTCTACCGAGTCCAGTGCCTGTGCTCTGGAGAAATGTTAACATGGCAAGTTAAACGATCTTATATCTATTACACATACCTTATAATGATCATTTTAAATGGGTTGTATGCTTATTATAAGAATATTTAACTTATTATTATTACTATTATTATTATTTAAGTGATTTTAATAAGCCAATGTTTCTCACTTTATTGGGAGATCATTATTCTTATTTTAAGACACGTGTTTAAAACAAGCCAAATAATCTGCTAATATATATATAATATAGTGAAACGATAGATAGATACGATAGATAGATAGATAGTACCTTTAATATTCATAATAATAATAATAATAATAATAATAATAATAATAGGCACCACTATGAGTGGGATGAAGGTCTTAACGGTATGCAATGAAAATAAAGTAACTATGTAAAGCATACTCCCTTGGAAGTATTGTTACCATGGAGACTGTATGTACAATAATAAAAACATAGAGCATAAATATTATGCAGGAGAACAGTGCAGCTGGGTATTACACATTCACAAGTCATCTAAAACCGTCCAATCAGAAAGCCAGATGACAGTAAGGGGTAGCAGTACACTGTAAACAGCAGTACAGGAGCTATTATAAATAATGTACAGTCTTATAGACATAGACAAAGTGGCAGTGCCCAGTGATATGAGTGTGGAACAGTGTACTGTGTAATGTCCAGCTGGTGTTCAGTTAGCCTGAACTGTTCAGTGTCCAATAATGACCCAGCACAGTTTTACACCCAACAAATAGAAAATATAGAAAAAAAAGCCTTAAGAATCGCAAAACGAGAATTTCAGAATATATCAGCTAGATAGAGAAACTTTCTGCAGTGCATGTACATGCGATATTTCTCACCACACTTTACCGTGAAACTGTTTGATACTGTACCTTTGTTGCTGCGTATAGAGCGTATGTGGGGCAGGGGATTTTTGCTATCCCGGAGGACACGCTCAGAACGATGCCTCGTCCTCTGAGGAAACACAGACATAATTGGAGCTGTCACTGCTGGAGTCCTAGCAGTAATGGAGAAATAGAGAACCTGCTACTGCTGGGAGTGCTCTGACCTTTCCACCATTCCAGGCAGGACGATGTGACACATCTGCATTGAGAGAATCATGCATGTGCGTGAAGAGTGCGGTAACTGGTATGTGTGCAGCATGTGTACTATGTACTCTTAACATGTACTAAAGGTGCAGTACAAATATCAGTACATGTGTCCGCACACAGGGTACTTTCATTCACACATCTATACAGTAGGTTGTCTGGAGCTTCATGCTAATTTATTGGGAGCTTGTTAGTGCAATCTCATGTCTACTTACCTTGACCATGGTTTTGATGTTGCAGTTGATCAATTGATTTATTTTCTAAGAGAGAAAAAAAACACAATTCAGAAATAATAAAGCGGTTTAATTTCTACACCAGTTTAATGTTTAATTGCCGCTGCTGGTCTATAAGATTTAAGATTTAAGCGTTTATTGCCCAGAGAAACAAGCAGTTGCACTGTACACTGAAATTCTTACTCTGCACCTCCCGGATGTCAAGTACTAACAATTACAATATAAATGCTATGAAGTTTAAAAATAAAATAAAATAAAAAATAGAGGGAAGAAAAATAGTCTGTAATGTTCTGGTGGTCAGTCTGTAATGTCCTGGTGGTCAGTCTGTGCGGTTAAGCAGTCTGTAATGTTCTGGTGGTCAGTCTGTGTAGTTGAGCAGCCTGTAATGTTCTGGTGGTCAGTCTGTGCAGTTAAGCAAACTGTAATGTTCTGGTGGTCAGTCTGTGCAGTTAAGCAAACTGTAATGTTCTGGTGGTCAGTCTGTGTAGTTGAGCAGTCTGTAATATTCTGGTGGTCAGTCTGTGTAGTTGAGCAGTCTGTAATATTCTGGTGGTCAGTCTGTGTAGTTGAGCAGTCTGTAATATTCTGGTGGTCAGTCTGTGTAGTTGAGCAGTCTGTAATATTCTGGTGGTCAGTCTGTGTAGTTAAGCAGTCTGTAATGTTCTGGTGGTCAGTCTGTGTAGTTGAGCAGTCTGTAATGTTCTGGTGGTCAGTCTGTGTAGTTAAGCAGTCTGTAATGTTCTGGTGGTCAGTCTGTGCAGTTAAGCAAACTGTAATGTTCTGGTGGTCAGTCTGTGTAGTTGAGCAGTCTGTAATGTTCTGGTGGTCAGTCTGTGTAGTTGAGCAGTCTGTAATGTTCTGGTGGTCAGCCTGTGCGGTTAAGCAGTCTGTAATGTTCTGGTGGTCAGTCTGTACAGTTAAGCAGTCTGTAATGTTCTGGTGGTCAGTCTGTGCAGTTAAGCAGTCTGTAATGTTCTGGTGGTCAGTCTGTGTAGTTGAGCAGTCTGTAATGTTCTGGTGGTCCGTCTGTGCGGTTAAGCAGTCTGTAATGTTCTGGTGGTCCGTCTGTGCGGTTAAGCGGTCTGTAATGTTCTGGTGGTCCGTCTGTGCGGTTAAGCAGTCTGTAATGTTCTGGTGGTCAGCCTGTGCGGTTAAGCAGTCTGTAATGTTCTGGTGGTCAGCCTGTGCGGTTAAGCAGTCTGTAATGTTCTGGTGGTCCGTCTGTGCAGTTAAGCAGTCTGTAATGTTCTGGTGGTCAGTCTGTGCGGTTAAGCAGTCTGTAATGTTCTGGTGGTCAGTTTGTGCAGTTAAGCAGTCTGTAATGTTCTGGTGGTCAGTCTGTGCGATTAAGCAGTCTGTAATGTTCTGGTGGGCTGTCTGTGCGGTTAAGCAGTCTGTAATGTTCTGGTGGTCCGTCTGTGCGGTTAAGCAGTCTGTAATGTTCTGGTGGTCCGTCTGTGCCGTTCAGCAGTCTGTAATGTTCTGGTGGTCAGTCTGTACAGTTCAGCAGTTTGTAATGTTCTGGTGGTCAGTCTGTCTAGTTAAGCAGTCTGTAATGTTGTGGTGGTCAGTCTGAAATGTCCTGGTGGTCTGTCTGTACGGTTCAGCAGTTTGTAATGTTCTGGTGGCCAGTCTGTCTAGTTAAGCAGTCTGTAATGTTCTGGTTGCACCGTAGACGGTGAAATACTTGCAATCGACTTTTAAGGAACGTTGTTCTTAAACAAATTCTTTTGGATTATTTGTCAGCAGATATCAAAAATTCTTATTTTGAGATTGTTGTACTTATTTCCAGATGTTTGTATTTGTTTTAAGTGATTTTATTTACCCAAATATGTTGCCAGATAAAACAAGAAAAGAAATCTTCAATAAGTATTTTATTATTAGTATTTTATAGTAAGCAATAAAAAATACTAAGTATCCATTACTAATGACAAATTATTAAGTCAAATATGTTGCCGGAACAACTAAGTAGAAAATTATTAGTAAGTACTTTAGTAAGTTATTACTAGTAAACAATTTATAGTAAGTTTGGACATTTACTAAAACTTACAAAACTTAAAAATGACTAAAATCACAGACAACAGGAAAATCAGAGATCTCAAAGTAAGTTCAACAATCTTAAAATTAGAATTGTAAGATATATTAACTAGATATAAGATTAATATAAAATCACTTTTGCAGTGTTTACGTTTTAAGGAATGAACATATTAGTACACAGGTGATAAAAGCAGGTTCTATATTTATATAAAAAACCTCTTACCTCCTCCAGGTGATCTGTTTCGAGTAGTCTGCAGGGTATCTGGGTGGGCAGAATGCCAACGTTGTTAACTGTAATGTGTAAGATTAATGATTAGAGGGGTGGAGATAGATCAGGAATGAAAGAATTCCCAAACGTGTCCCTGAAGACTCCCAGACAGTCCACGTTTTTGCTTCGGCCCAGCACACCCGTATCAGGTATTCACAAATACTTAGCATTCTTGATCGCTTGGTTCAGGTAGGCTGGGAGCTGGCCAGACCAAAAATGTGGACTTCCAGTTTCCCAGCGGACTGGACTAGGAACACTGGGCTGGATGATTGAAGGTAATCTATGAAACCTTAGACTTAAGTGGGCTTTTAAGCCAACCCACCTAAAATGGCTACATCCAAACCCTGAATGTTCTCTTTGATGCCTTCGTAAATGTCATCTTTGGTGAAGTCAGCAGATATGGTTACGACCTTCGCCCCTGTTTTAAGCTCTGTTGGGGGAAAAAGAGGAGAAGGCAGCATGAGCCCAAAGATCACAGGAGGAGAGACGCTGATGTAGAGAATGAGGCACTGCACCTATGTCCTTCGCCACTCTGTCCAGCTTCTCTTTACTCCTGCTGATGATCACCACGTTCAGCCCCCAGCTCGCTAACTGCAAAAGAGCAGCCCAGATATTAATCACCCCTGAAAAGGAAAAGGGCCATTTAAAAAATGTGTGTGTGTGTGGAGGGGGGGGGGGCGTTGGGGTGGAAAGCATAAGACCCCTTGACCCCTTGACCCCTTTAATTAAGTTCATTTCAGTCAATTCCACCAAACCCATTGGTCTACCAACAGTGTGTCACTATGGTTGATATTGGCCTCAGTGGTGGGCTGATCAAGACCAAAGTGCTGATCCTTCCAGCCCTGGCTACATTTAGGGAACTGACTGTTGAAACTTTGAGGCCATATTTTTTGCCATGTGAATACATGTGAAGAGTGCTGCACCCAGAAGGAATTGTGGGAAGATAATTTAGACTGATATGATCAATATTTATTGAGCTACACATACAGAAGTCTGTCTCTCAGTATGGCGGTGGGCGGCCATGTTTGCTAACCCAACACACCAGCCGTCTCAGCATGGAGTTGTAGAGGTTCCTAATGGTGTCCTGTGATAATCAATCCCATGCAGCTTGAATATCCTCACACAGTTCCTGCAGATGGTGCGGTAGGGGAGGAGGTGGAGTGACACCAGCCCTTCTGGATGTATGAGAACCCTCCAAGACAAAATCAGGACTCGTCACTGAAGAAGCACCACCATCATTCTAAGTCACTCCATGACAGTCTGGCACGACACCATTGCAGGCCTTGGTAACAGTGACGTGGTGTTAAGGGCAGTCGTCATAACGGTCTCTCTGTAATCGTGGTTGTTGGGTTAGTCAGGTACAGCGATAAGGCTGGTCCTTGCTTATATCATGTGTACACTGAATCATTGGGATGTCTCACAATGTCAAACCTACCCAACTTCCGTTCCTGTTGGTTGATTCCTTCTGGGTGCAGCTGTTCTGGATATCTTCTACTGGAAGCTAGAAGACTGCCTCTAATGCGTAGCTAATGTAGATGTGAGATTGAGGAATTGAAGTGGGGGTCTATATGGTTCTTTGCTCTTTAACAGGGGTTAATGGGGGCTTTCTCAAAATACAGAGCTCTCAGCATTTTACATTACCTCCTGTGCATAAGCTTTTCCTATTCCGTCTGACGCACCGGTGATCACTGCAAAGGAGAAGACACTCAGAATGATCAGCTGGCTCACAATCAAACAGTAGATAAACGTCTCGCAGGCCTGTAACGTGGAAATGAAAGATGGTGTGGTGCTGGCAGGCAGTGATGAGCAATGACGACCACTTGAAACCAGAGCTCCTTCATGCTTAGAGTATTTTAATAGATAAGGAGTTTTCCCACCATTCCTGCTGACTCACACGCACACACTGAGGATGGGCGCTCGCGTGCATGACGTTTGTTTTAACAGCGTGTACTGGAAGAGACAGTTTGTGCCCAGATGTTTGATAAAGGATCAGGGAGCACTGCTGAACAGAGCGCTGCCTTCCTTCCAAATATCTCCCATCTCCTCCTACCGGAAATTCTCTAGACCACTGAGAGCTTGAGAAAGATACTCAGAGTGATCTGGCACTAACATGCCACTAGACATGCAGATGTTAAGATGAGCAAGGTGTATTTTCAAAAACCAAAGTCTGATATAACTACAGACAGGCATGTCGCCGCTGCCCAGTGAAAAACATGCATCTCCACTTTAGTCCATTTGTACCTTTATGCCCCATTCAAGGGTTCAAGGAGACTTTATTGTCATTCGCATCACATGGGGTACATTTGAACACATCAGTTGCTGTTTACACTGAGTGAGAAACTTGTGATGAATGGACCAACAGAAATGGCCCCAAACTGTTTGGAAAGATGTTTGGTTCCATTGACTTCCATTAAAGGTAAATGCGATTTTTGGCCTTTCCTGTAAAGCTGGTATTTTGGAGATACTTGTTTGTCTTTGGACAGCGCCATTATGTAAAAAAAAAAAAAAATCTAACTAAAAGACTAATAGTGTAGAACTGTCTGAATAGAAATGGCCACAATATATCTAAAATGTAGGTAAATGACTGTAATAGATCTGAGAATGTATAAAAATTGTTGCTATGCATTTTAAAGTATATAAATATATATAAAACAAGGAAAGAATTGACTCTAATAGGTCTGACAAAGTTAAAAATGGCTGCAGTATAAATAAAAACATGTAAAATACTGGCTGCTGAGAAGAAATAGTAAGTCCCTAACAATGACTGCTGTGGATGGGAGAAGGTAATGGACTGTAATAGATCTGAAAAAGTCAAATACTGATTGCAATGCACATGAAAATCCTGAAAATGACTGTAAATGTAAGTAAGTTTTGTAAAGTAAGGATAAAAATGGTTGCCATTCATTTTAAAACGTATAAAATTGACTGTAATTGGTCTGACAAAGTAAAAACAAAAGGCCCGCAATGCATATAAGCATGTAAAAATGCCTGCAATGTGTGTAAAAAAGGTAAAAATGATTGTAATTGGTGTAAGAAAATAAAAATGTATGAAATGACTGTAATAGACTTTAAAAATTTAAATATGAGCATGTAAACAGGACTGCAGTGCATATTATAAAAGGTACCAAAATGACTGCAGCCGGTCTAAGAAAGTATAGTAATGGCTCCAATGTAAAAAAAAAAAAAAAAGCTAAAGAAATGACTGTAATGGATCTGACAAGGTAAAAAAAATGGCCGTGATGTATATAACCGTTAAAAAATGGCTGCAGTGCATATAAGGGCACTCATGAATGACTGGATTTGTTCTTGGAATGTATAAAAATGGCTGCGATGCATTTAAAAATGTTCAGAACAAGACTGCAGTGGCTGTAAGAAGGTAAAACACTACTGTCATAGACCTGAAAATGTAAAATACTGACTGCAGTGCAAATAAAAATGTAAAACCAATGACTGTAATGGTTCTAAGTAAGAATAAAAATGATTCCAGTGCATTTTAAAATGTATAGAAATGACTATAATACATCTAACAAGCCAAAAAAACAACCACACTGCGTATAAAAATGTTAGTAATGTCTGTAATGCAGATTTCAAAGGTAAAACAGTGACTGTAATAGATCTGAGAAAGTATACAAATGATGGCAATGCATCTGGAAATGTAAAATTGACTAAATCAAATGATATACTGAGTCAAAATTCACTACTGTGGATCTGATATTAGGATCTGAGATATTACAATGACAGCATTAAAGTCCGACCGTAGTAAGAACTGACTGCAAAATATCTCTACAATCATTTTTGGAAATTAATTAAATAATTTTAAATACCTAAATACTTTTTATTGAATCATTTTAAATATAAAAAGTTAAATACTGGACTTTAAAAACTTTAGCAGCTCAGCGGATAACACCACTACCTGCCAGGAAGCCACCACCACATGTGGGAGACTGGGGTTTGAATCCCAGTCTGCGTGACTATGCTGTGCTACACCAATGAGAGTCCCTGGGCAAGACTCCTAACACCACACTGGCCTACCTGTAATATGAATAACCCTGTAAGTCGCTCTGGATAAGAGCCTCAGCTACATGCCATAAATGTTCAAATGGCTTCATGGTATCTGAAATATCTTTACAGAAGAGGCCATTGAGATTCAGCTCTCTAACTGAGCCATGTTAGCACACTGGGCCATACGGGGATGCCTAGTATCATCACCACTGTGTTCTGTTAGGTGCTTTTGCCTGAGGCTGATCGGTGCAGCCTGTTTATGATCCATCTACCGCTGCAATGCCTGAAAGGAGATACAACAGATGTGTGACATCTAAATAGACGGGGGGAAAACAGAGAACAACACCAAACGACAGCGCATCCAGACTGGTGCGTGAATAGCCATTCACACAGGCCAAGTGGGGCTCTCGAAGTGAAAGAGCAAGCTGCTTGCAGGCCGGGAGACAAGGCTATGTTAATTTCATGTCAAATGAGCTTAAGGGAAAGAAAAGGAACAAACCTTTTCAACCTGAAGGGGAAGGACAACAGTAATAATGCGCTCTGGAACACGATGTCCTAATTGCCTTTTTTCCCTGCCTCTTGCACTCCTGGAATGGAGTGGACGCAAAGCTTGGGAACGAGGAGGGCGACTGAAAGAAGCCTCCATCCAGTGCTGAAATCCAGCCCTGCAATGCGAAGGCGGAATGCCACACGGGTCTCCGGCTTTGGAAATAGTGCAAAGTGCATTTCAGGAAGGAGGTTATAACCTCTGTGTGAACGACAGCTCTACACACTTCCAATGGTGGTAGCTGGTGGGAGGGAAGCTAAGTGTTCCCAAAGGCCGGAACAGAGAGAGCCATGTGAGGCCACTCGAGGTGCTGGGACAGACTGCTCATTAGCATTATGGAGTTATTGTACGTTGAGTGATTCTGCTGAAGCCCGTCTTCTATCTCTCTGGTTTACAGGTGCGTTCATGGCTGCTATCAGTATAAACATCTTTGCCAAGAGCAAGTCTCAAGGTGTTCCTGCTTGTAATGCAATCATGTTTTCATTCTTTGCCATCCTTTCACCCGTGCTGGAGTTAGATTCCCCCTGCCTCTTCCTCCTTGGATTCACTGGTTTGCCAAAAACTTCCAAAAGCGATCAAAAATTCAGCATGTTTAACCAATAGCACGCTATAAATGCAGAACAGACCAAAGCCGATTGGGGAAAACATAGTACCAGAATGCCAACCCATACAGATGACCCCTCGAGACCCCACAGAAGCATTAGTTTTTCCTATTGCGGTAAAAGTTCTTGGGAAGTGGGTACCAGATCCTTGGACAAAGCATCATTAGCATGTGTGCCAGCCTTGTGCTGCAGATCAGGACCACGCAGGCCCGTATCGGGGCCAAGATGACCTCTATCGGAGCCATGGCAGAGCCGAGTACCTCAGGCCAGAAGCGTTTACCAATACTTAAGATACTTTTTCAAAACTCTAAACACAGCAGCACATCTACCTCATACAAATAGCCAAATAGTTAAAATCCTTTTCAAAAGCACATATTCTTAACTAAATACAAACTCTGCACTTCACAATGCAAACAAAGTTTTTTCTATATACACTAACTCTGTTAAAACACAGCAAACCTGGTTCAGTATCCAATCATTCTTTCAAAACGCTAGCACAGATTCTCTATTCAAGAGGAACATAGTCAATCACTGCACAACTACTGTCAAAAAACTAACAGTTGATGGCATTACAGAAACTATTTTACATGTAATATTTTACTCTCTCCCAGCAAACAACAGACATCATAACATCTGTTGTTTTCTTATAAGTCAGTTCATTTTTGCTGTAATCCACTACATTTGGACTTTTTACTTAAATGTGTGCATTTTTGTTAACATACTGTCTACACAATGAGTGATATTAATGTAACGTACTGTATGGAATGTAGATTGACAAAAAAGGAGCCTGTGACAGTCTTGCAGTAAAGGTTATATTTTATTAGGGACATGAAATTGTAGCCTAACTCAAAAAAGAATTACTGTAATTATAAACATAATTAGCCATGGTCCCATATGTGAAAAAATACATATATACAAAAAAAGCTGCACAAGGGAGAAAAAACTGAACACAAAACTGAACGGTCTTGTTAATCTGAACGGTCTTCAGCATTTGGCCACATGTTTTCATCCACATCACATCTGATATTGTCCCTTGCCATGCACCTGGGATAGAAACGCTTGGCATGCCTTATCCACCCCTGGCAGTCTTCTGCTGAAATGTCTCTGCAGCCGGCATCCATTGCGTCTAGTAGGGACATTTGGTCATGTGGCCGATGATCGTACACCTTCCACCTCCAGGCTGAAAAAAATTCCTCAATGGGGTTGAGGAAAAGCGAGTATGGCGGGAGGAAAAGGGACATCATTCTTGGATGGTCTGCAAACCAGTTTGTGATGACATGAGAATGGTGGAATGCTACATTGTCCCATGTAATCACAAATGTCCTCATGTTTCCTCCCACCTGTTCCCTTTCTGCTTCTGGCACCAGTTGTTGGTAGAGTTCATCCAAAAACGAAAGAAGGTGGTCACTGTTATAAGGACCAATCTGGCATTTGTGGAGGACCAAACCAGCACTTGAGATTGCAGCACACATGGTGATATTTGCTCCTCTCTGACCCGGTACATTAATGGTGGCTCTTTTTCCAATGATATTTCTACCCCGCCGACGGTTTTTGCCAGGTGATAGCTTTTCAACTGCTTTTTTTGCAGAACTTTGCATTTTATACGATATTTAAAGTTTTGAACCTTAGGTTATCATTTTCGACATGCTGTGTGCAAGCATTTGTAAATAAGACAAGAAAGATCCAGAGTTTTGTTATTGGGTAACCTTGTGTGTACAGAAAATGTAAGCATTGTAGAAACGTGTTAAATGATTGCATTTTATGCAAAAACAACATGAATTGTATTAATGGTATAGCCCACTAAGGACTGATGTTGCGTTTACTGTGTTTAGAGTTTTGGAAATGTGACTACAGATTGGACAAAAGGTTGTTAGCAATCGTAAAAAACTGTAAACCAGTCAGAATATCAGTTTAATCAGGCTTTAACAGAACCTGCTTAGGACTGAAGCTCTTTTACCTGAAGAATTCACCATCCTTTAAACATCTGGATCTTGTTCTTGGAGAGGAGCGTCAGGGTGATGTTGTATTCAGCACCTCCTCTGTGCTTTCCTTTGTTGAGATGATGATGATATCTTTTTTCATAGTAATGGTACCAGTCCCCACCTTCTGTAGCACCGAACCCAAATACATTCACCTGAGGGAAAGGAGGGGTAAACTCTCATTTCTCCACCTATTCCCAAACGCTGTCCTGCTCTATAAACGCTACAGTAATGTACTATTGGAAAATAAGCTTGGACCATACTGGAGTGGTCTTTGTGCTAGGCCCTCAAGGGGCCCCCGGTAACAATAGGGGTGTGAGGTAGAGGGACAAGGAGGCAGGATGCCAGTCTTTAATGTTAGACATTAGTAAAATAGGACACTCCTAAGAACTGGGACCAGGTATACGGGACAACCGGCATGGAGACAAGCCAAGCAAGCACAACGGGAACCACAGGCAGGCTAAATGCGCAAGAACTAACAAGGACACCTGGGAAGGGGCAGAGCCACAATCTAGGGACAGGTGAGGGGAGACAGGAGCTATAAACCAAAACAAACAGAAACACATGGTACAGGACAAGAAAGGCGCATGGGAGCAGCAAGAGGAACAGAGACTAGCAGGGGCGAGAAAAGACAGGATGCGACAAAGGGGCCTGCAGATAGGTTGTATGTGTTGAGAAGCTTCCTATATCCCGTAGTCATGATGGGCAGGAGCTGGAGAACAGGCAGCCAACATCCACATAGCAGACAACGCGTCGACTGCTACAAAGCCTCGGAGTTGACGCCTGAGTTCAAAGTTTCTGTCCCGAATCTCAGTTTGGACTCACTCAATGACTACAAGGTCTCAGTCATGACCTGGACTCCGCAGCTACAGAGTCTCAGTCCTGACTACGAGGTCCAGGACCACATAGTTAACCCCCTGGACCTCCTGCATGTGTATTATGATATACTTCAGAAGGCGGCAGCAGCTGGGCTACCTCTCCCGCAAGAGGTATTGTCTACACTTACTGTTACTGTTTATGCACACTGTTTGTCCTTACACTGTGCATTTAAATACATTTCAGACAGCTTTCTCTTGCGTCCACAGTTAATCCTGTTGGATGTGGTTCGTCCTTCTTGGTGGTATGCTGACATTACCCTGGATACCGTGGCTCTTGATACATCACAAAGACTTGCTGTCTTGGTCACAGATGCGCCAGCAAAGACGTGCACCAACAATGTGTCCTCTTTTGAACTCTGGTATGTCACCCATAATGTTGTATGTAATGTTTTGAGATACTTCATCTACAATCAGTGAGTCTTAGTCTTTAGTCTTCAGTATTCTTAACTGACTAGAGAGGCAGCACTGCTCTGCCTCTGGGAGTGCTGTAGCAAACTGGCTCACCCAATCCTTGGTTCTTTGTCAGGAATACTTAAAGCTTTGCAATGTGCTGTAACACATATGTAAATCTGTAAACTTGTACAATTTTTCTAGAGACTGAATGGATAGAGTGGATTCTTGGGGGAAAGAGTGAATTGTTGGGGTAAAGAGTGGATTGTTGGGTAAAGTGTGGATTGTTGGGTAAAGAGTAAATTGTTGGGGGAAAGAGTGGATTGTTGGGGGAAAGAGTGGATTGTTGGGGGAAAGAGTGAATTGTTGGGGTAAAGAGTGGATTGTTGGGGCAAAGAGTGTGTTGTTGGGTAAAGAGTGTATTTTTAGGGAAAGAGTGTATTGTTGGGTAAAGAGTGTATTGTTGGGTAAAGAGTGTATTTTTGGGTAAAGAGTGTATTTTTGGGTAAAGAGTGAATTGTTGGGCAAAGAGTGTATTTTTGGGTAAAGAGTGTATTGTTGGGTAAAGAATGTATTTTTGGGTAAAGAGTGTATTTTTGGGTAAAGAGTGAATTGTTAGTGGAAAGAGTGGATTGTTGGTGGAAAGAGTGGATTGTTGGGGAAAGAGTGGATTGTTGGGTAAAGAGTGGATTGTTGGTGGAAAGAATGGATTGTTGGTAGAAAGAGTGGATTGTTGGGTAAAGAGTGGATTGTTGGGTAAAGAGTGGATTGTTGGTAGAAAGAGTGGATTGTTGGGTAAAGAGTGGATTGTTGAGTAAAGAGTGTGTTGTTGGGTAAAGAGTGGATTGTTGGTAGAAAGAGTGGATTGTTGGGTAAAGAGTGTATTTTTGAGTAAAGAGTGTGTTGTTGGGTAAAGGGTGTATTGTTGGGTAAAGAGTGGATTGTTGGTGGAAAGAGTGGATTGTTGGTGAAAAGAGTGGATTGTTGGATTAAGAGTGGATTGTTGAGTAAAGAGTGCATTGTTGGGTAAAGAGTGAATTGTTGGGCAAAGAGTGTATTTTTGGGTAAAGAGTGTATTGTTGGGTAAAGAATGTATTTTTGGGTAAAGAGTGTATTTTTGGGTAAAGAGTGAATTGTTAGTGGAAAGAGTGGATTGTTGGTGGAAAGAGTGGATTGTTGGGGAAAGAGTGGATTGTTGGGTAAAGAGTGGATTGTTGGTGGAAAGAATGGATTGTTGGTAGAAAGAGTGGATTGTTGGGTAAAGAGTGGATTGTTGGGTAAAGAGTGGATTGTTGGTAGAAAGAGTGGATTGTTGGGTAAAGAGTGGATTGTTGAGTAAAGAGTGTGTTGTTGGGTAAAGAGTGGATTGTTGGTAGAAAGAGTGGATTGTTGGGTAAAGAGTGTATTTTTGAGTAAAGAGTGTGTTGTTGGGTAAAGAGTGTATTGTTGGGTAAAGAGTGGATTGTTGGTGGAAAGAGTGGATTGTTGGTGAAAAGAGTGGATTGTTGGATTAAGAGTGGATTGTTGAGTAAAGAGTGCATTGTTGGGTAAAGAGTGTATTTTTGAGTAAAGAGTGGATTGTTGGGTACAGAGTGGATTGTTTGTAGAAAGAGTGGATTGTTGGTGGAAAGAGTGGATTGTTGGGTAAAGAGTGGATTGTTGGTAGAAAGAGTGTATCGTTGGGTAAAGAGTGGATTGTTGAGTAAAGAGTGTGTTGTTGGGTAAAGAGTGTATTTTTGGGTAAAGAGTGGATCGTTGGTGGAAAGAGTGAATCATTGAAGGAAAGAGTAGATTGTTGGTGGAAAGAGTAGCCAGAGTAGCCAGGCATCATGGGACCCCCCATAATAGGGGTCTTTTTCACACTGCTTGTGTGTCTGTGTGACACCCACATATGTCTTGTCAATGCTACACTGGCTAGCTGATGTGAGGACTTGTGGTCCACTGTGGAGTTACCTGGTCACAGATGTGCAGGGAGAACACCAGCATGATGAAGCCAGTAGAAGGATAAGCCCCCTGTTTTTCCAGCCAGCTCTCATAGACATATTTAATAAACTCAGGGTGTAATATCATCACCTTCAACAACAGACAGAGAGCACGTCTTAAAGCCAGCTCTAAAAGAGGATGGGTCTGCTTTGTCTAAGCATTCAGATTTAACGAGGACAGTAATGAACATGTTCCTCACCTTGTCCCTGTCTGCTTGTATTGTACTTTTCACTCCCGTATATGTACTAAACAACAAAAAATAAAAAAAGAAGAAAAGACATTTGTATATGTTCTAATGTGCTAACCCAGTGATAGCACCATCACTTCCTGTATTCCAGCTCTCTCTGTGAATATTTGTCCACTGGAAAGGTGTTTTACTGTCTACCAGAGCATTTGAGTGCATTGGCATTGAGTGAAAGGTCTAGTGGGTACAGACATTTTCATACACAGCCCCCCATTTTTAGAGGCTCAATTGTTACTTAACAAACTACTAATTAAACTGTCCTCATTGTTACTCTGCTGCAGATCTATTGTAGTCTGTGATGGCCTGAGGTCTAGAAGACACAGACATCACCAGATGCTCTGTTTCTTCCCTGTCAACGTTCTTTACCCCAGCTATCTTTGGTTCCTACCGGTCCTTGGGTTTTTTATTGTGTCCTCAGTTGGTGATCTGCGTATGGGATTGGACTGAGATCAGGTGACTGACTTGGTTCATGCAGACCATGTTCTGTCTTTGATATATAAAAAATTGGGTTGCTTTGCCAGTATTCTTTGGGTTATTGTCCATCTGTGGTACAAGGCAGCGTCCAATGAAGTTTGGCCAGATAGCGTGTCCCTTTACAATTCAGACACAATGTTGCTGATTCTACCAGCAGTCACATCAACAAAGGGAAACAGCTAACTCCACCATGCTTCACAGATGAACAGGTTGTCACACTTCCGGGTTTTCCCTGCTCCCGTGCTTCTCCGGACTCAACTTCCCAGAGGGCAACGTTCGATGACGCCACGCCAGCGTCCAATCCGGTTCGCTCTCCATCACCGGAGTTTTAGCGAACAGCTGAACCAAATTATCGTCCTCCATTTATACCTCTCAACGCCGCTTCAGCCTTTGCGAAGCTATGCCAAAGTAGTTTGCAATTCTGAGCGTTCTTTCTCCGTGATATCTCGTTTCTGGTTCTTGATCTCTGTTTCCATTTTTCGACTACCCTTTTGCCTTTTCCTCTAAACTTGTTTGCCTCCGCTGATTGTCTCTTCTGGTTCCGACTTTGCCTGCCTTGACTATGTTTTCTAGCCCTACCCTTGTTGCTGTATTACATTGCTGCATAGTTTGATCACTTCCCTGTTTAATAAACATCCAGGCTT
>JAMWET010000895.1:0-32500 GCA_024036415.1 Prochilodus magdalenae
AGACGCCACCAGGGGACGAAGACCCAGGAGAAAAACACAGCGGGGGGGGGGGCGGGGAGAGGGAGAGAGAGAAGAGACCCGTTGCGGAAGGGAGGGTAGAACAAAAGTTCACACGCCAGAAACGGTAAGTGGCTCCTGCTATTATCCTTTATCCTGAGATCTTTGAATAGCCCATGTCCAGCTGGCCGGGAGATGAAAGGAAGCTTTTGGGTGTAGTTACTTGGTTTTAAGCTCTGAGCTCCAGACCCAATGTCTGTTATTCCTTTTTAAGCTGGTGGCAGCTTAAGCCTACAGTCATTATACGGCTTCTGTCCCAAATCACAACTAAGGACATTATAAAACCAGGACCCAATGGTTAAAGACAGCAGGTGGTCCTGTTAATTAATGACTCCTACTTGACAGTATTCTTTAAGCTGACACTACTGACATTGATCTTTTAAGGGTGGCCTCTACTGACCAGTAATCTTTTAAGCTGACACTTACTGACAAAAAAAGGGGGGTGGAAAAATAAATAAGAACTTTAGGTGACATCAGACTGACAGTAATCTTTTAAGGCTGACTCTACTGACAGTATTCTTTTTAAGGGTGTCCTCTACTGACAGTATCTTTTAAGGTTGGCTCGTAACTGACATTTCCTTTAAGGGGTGGCTTCTACTGACAGTTAAATCTTTAAGGTTTGCCCCTCTCTGAACCAGTATCTTTTTTAAGGGTGACCTCTACTCGAACACAGTATTCTTTAGGGGTGACTCTACTGACATATCTTTAAGGCTGAGCACTACTGACAGTATCTTTTTAAGGTTGACTCATTACTAACAGTATCTTTAAGGTGAGCTCATGCTAACAGTATCATCTTAAGGGTGACTCTAGAAGCGGCTGGGGATACAGAGGGGTGGTTCTTTAAAGGGTGGGACCTCTACTTGACAGGGAGTATCTTTAGGGGTGTACCTCTACTGACAGTATCTTTAAGGCTGACACTACTGACAGTATCTTTAAGGGAGACTCTACTGACAGTATCTTTTTAGTGGCTTCCACTGACAGTTATCTTTAAGGGGTGCAGACTACTGACTGACAGGTTATGTTTTTTTAGGAGGGAGACTCTACTGACAGTATCATTTAAGGGGTGGACTCCCGCCCCCCCCTACTGCCAGTATCTGTTAAGGCTGACCCTACTGACAGGTATCTTTAAGCGGAGACTCCTACGGTGACAGTATTCTTTTAGGCCTGAACACTACTGACAGTATCTGATTAAGGGGAGAGCGAGATCTGACGTCTGAAACAAGGTGGATCTTTTAAGGGTGGCTCTACTGGAGGCAATATCTTTTAGAGGGGTGAGCGTCCTACTGACATTATTCTTGGGTTAAAGTGGCGTGGAAACACTACTGACAGTATCTTTAAGGGAGACTTCTACTGAACAGTTAAAATCTTTAAGGGGGGGACTCTACTGACAGTATCTTTAAGGGTTTTTGCGGCTAGCTGAACAGTATCTTTTTAATGAGCTTGACACTACTGACATTTAATCCTTTAAGGTGGAGGACTACCTGACATATCCCTTTAAGGGAGACTCTACTGACAGTATCTTTAAGGTTGACTCTACCTGACAGTAAATCTTTAGGTGACTCTTACTGACCTTATCTTTTAAGGGTGACTCTACTGACAGTATCTTTAAGGGTGACCTACTTACAGATCTTGTGGGGGGTGGACTCCTACTGACAGTACTCTTTAAGGGTGGGCTCTACTGACAATATCTTTAGGGGGTGACTCTACTTGACAGTATCTTTAAGGGTTTGCCTCTAAACAAACCCAGAACAATTATCTTTAAGGGTGACTCCTACTGACAGTAATCTTAAGGGTGACCTCCTACTGACAGTATCCTTTGAAGGCTGACACTACTGAACAGTATCTTTAAGGGTTGATCTTACTGACAGTATCTTTTAAGATGACTCTACTGACAGTATCTTTAAGGGTGACCTCCTACTGACATATCCCTTTAAGGGTGGCTCTACTGACAGTAATCTTTTAAGGGTGGCTCCCTACTGACAGTATTTTAAGGTTTGCTCTAATGCATATCTTTTAAGGGGTGACCTCCTACTGAAAAGTATCTTAGGGGTGACTCCTTACTGACAGTATCTTTAATGCTGACACTACCCTGACATAATTCTTTTAAGGGTGACTCTACTACAGTATCTTTTTAAGGGTGACTCTGCTAACATGGTCCCTTTAAGGCTTGACTCCTTACTGACCGTGGTCCTTTAAGGGTGACTCTACTTGACAGTAATCTTTTAGGGGTTGGCTCCTAACTGACATTATCCTTTAAGCTGGCACTTTACTGGCAGTAATCTTTAAGGGAGACTCTAACTGACAGTAATCTTTTAAGGGTGGGCGCTACTGACAGTAATCTTTAAGGGAGAACCTACTTACAGTAAACTTTAAGGGAGCTCTACTGACAGTAATCTTTAACAGGGTGAGCTCCTACTGACAGTATCTTTAAGGCTGACACTACTGACAGTATCTTTAAGGGAGACTCTACTGACAGTATCTTTTAAGGCTGACACTACTGACAGTATCTTTAAGGGAGACTCTACTGACAGTATCTTTTAAGGGTGGCTCTACTGACAGTATCTTTAAGGGTGACTCTACTTGTTGACATATCCTTTTTTTAAGGCTGAACCTACTGACAGATCTTTAAGGCTGAACACTACTGAACAGTGATCTTTTAAGGGAACTCTACTGAACAGTATCTTTTAAGGCTGAACACTACTGACAGGGTTAAGCCTTTAAGGAGACTCTAACGTGACAGTCATCTTTTTGAAGGGTGGCTCTACTGACAGTATCTTTAGGTGACTCTACTGACAGTATCTTTTTAGGCTGACAATACTGACAGTAGTCCTTTACGGGAGACTCCTACTGACAGTAATCTTTTAAAGGGTGAACTCCTACTGACATATCTTTAAGGTTTGCTCTACTGACAGTATCTTTTTAAGCTGACACTACTGACAGTATCTTTAAGGCCTGAACACTAACTGACCCGTAATCTTTAAGGGAGGACTCTAACTGGACAGTATCTTTAAGGTGACTCTACTACAGTAACTCTTTAAGGGTGACTCTACTGACAGATCCCTTTAAGGGTGACTCTACTGACAATATCTTTAAAGGTGACTACTGACAGTATCTTTTAGGGGGTGTGACTCTACTGACAGTATCTTTTAAGGGTGGCTTCTACTTACAATATCTTTAAGGGGGTGACCTACTACTGACAGTATCTTTAAGGTTGCTCTACATACAGTATCTTTAAGGGTGACTCTACTAACATTATCGTTAAGGGTGACTCCTACTGACATATCTTTAGGGTGACTAAATACTGACAGTATCTTTTAAGGGTGGACTCTACTGACATTATCTTTAAGGGTGACTCTTTGCACAGTATCTTTTTTAAGGGCGGCCTCTAACTGACAGTATCTTAGGGTGGCTCCTACTGACGTAATCTCTAGGGGTGACAACTACTGACAGTATCTTTAAGGGTGACTTCCCTACTGACCAGTATCCTTTAAGGCTGACACCTACTGACAGTATTCTTTAAGGGTGACTCCCTACGGACGTAAATCTTTAAGGGTGACGCTACTGACAGTAATCCTTTAGCGGGTGACTCTACTGACAGTATCTTTTAAGGTGACTCTACTGACAGTATCTTTAAGGTTGACTCTACTGACAGTATCTTTAGGGTGACTTCTCTGACAGTATTCTTTAGGCTGAATCTACTGACAGTGGAATCTTTAAGGGTGGGCTTCTACGATAATATCTTTAGGGGGTGACCTCTGCTGACAGTAATCTTTAAGGTTGAACTCTACTGACAGTACTTTTAAGGTTGGCCTCCTACTCACAGTAATCTTTCAGGGTGGGACTCTATCTACAGTATCTTTAAGGTTGACTACTGACAGTACTTTTAAGGTTGGGCTCCTACTGACCAGTATATTTAAAGGGGTGAACCTACTACTGACAGTATCTTTAAGGGTGACTTCTACTGACAATGTCCTTTTAAGGGTGACTCTACGTGACATTATCTTAACGGGTGACTCTACTGACAGTATCTTTAAGGGTTGACCTCCTACTGACAGTATCTTTAAGGGTTTAACTCTTTGCCCAGTACTAAGGGTTGCTCTAACTGACAGTGTCCCTTTATGGGTGAACTCCTACTGACAGTATCAAATTTATGGGTTTGCTCTACTGACAGTATCGTTTAAGGGTTTACTCTTTTGCACAGTAAACTTTTTAAGGGATTGCTCTACTGACTTCCCCTTATGGGTGACTCTACTGACTATCTTTTTATGGTGACTCTGCCTGACAGTATCTTTAATGGTGACCCTCTACTGACAGCATCTTTAATGGTGACTACTCACTGAACAGTATCTTTAAGTTGACTCTACTGACAGTATCCTTAAGGGTGACTCTACTGACCAGTATCTTAAGGGTGCTCTACTGACAGTATCCCTTTTTTTTTTAAAGGCTGACACTACTACAGTAATCTTTTTAAGGAGGCTGACACTACTGACAGTAACTTTAAGGTTGCTGCCCGACTGGACAATATCTTTAAGGGTTGGCTCTACTGACAGTATCCTTGTAAGCGTTGCTCTACTTTGCACATAATCTTTAAGGGTGAACTCCTACTAACAGTATCTTTAGGGTGACTCTGCTAACAGTATCTCTAATGTGACTCTACTGACAGTATTCTTTAAGGGTGACTGTTCTACTGACGTATCTTTAAGGGTGGGCTTCTAACAGACAGTCCCCGCCTCTTTATGGGTGACTCTAACCGACAGGTTTATCTTTAAGGGTGACTTCCTACTGACAGTATCTTTAAAGGTGACTCCTACTGACATTAATCTTTAGGGGTGACTCTACTGACAGTATCTTTAAGGGTGGGACTCTACTGACAGTAATCAGAACTATAATGGGGTGGCTCCCAGAGACATTTTGTGCTGTGGGTTAAACCAGCGTTTTGAGCCTCTGTAAGAGAGTGTTTTCTTGTGGGGTTTTGGGTATGGTTGTGGGTGTGTGTGCCTCCCACTGTTTTCTGTACCTGTTTGTTTTTCAGCGTGTGGGTCCTGGGTACTCCTGCTCTGATGTAATTGAGCGGATTGGTAAGAGTGGAGTTGGTTAAAGCTGGCGTGGTGGGGGAACGTGCTGTCCTCTTCATTATCCTCGACTCTAACCGTGCTCCAGCGCTAATCTCCCCTCTCACCTCCGTCCCCTACACTACAAGCCCTAGAGGAAGGGAGGCAAGTGATGCTGTAAAGAACCCACCACAAGCTTTTTATTTATTTATGTACTTGCTTTTTTAGTTAGCATTAACATATTATTTATTAGCCATTAGCATCCCTGTGTTGTGTATTTATTTTGTGTGTAGTTATGGGGGGGGGGGGGGGAGGGGGGGGGGGGGGGTGTTGCGTGTGACAACGAGCAGCTTTTGCAAGAAAAGTGCTATTTCCGAGACAGGGTCTGTCTACAGGGTAATACAATGCGGCTCTACGAGTTTGACCCGCAAGTTCCTTTCAGCGTTTCCTGAAATTATATTAAAATAGCCAACTTGTGCTTATTATTATTATTATTATTATTGTTATTATTAGTATTATTAGTATGTAACTTTGCTATACATTTAAAATGTATGCTTGTGCTTTTCCAAACTGATCCTTGTGGTTTCAAAATCCATCTACCCCTTGAAATACTCTAGCATTCACTCTTTAAGCCTTATAGTATGTTTAAAAAACCAAAAAATCTGAATGTTGTGGCTCAAATTGACCAATTTAATTACAAGTCAAAATAATTAAACTCTATTTTATGTTTAATTATATACTATAATTAAACTTTTTATTTTATTTATTCTCAGCAGATTCAAAAACATTTTTAACACCTATTTAATAAACACTTTCTTCACAAGCTGTAGCCTCGTGATGACATTACTGCACACACCTCAATCGATTTTTCATATTGTTTTCAAGATGCGCATTATTTTTATTGAATTGTTGGTAAAGGTTTGTCGAAATTAAACGTGGTCTTCTGTACACAAATATTCTCCTAACCCTTGTCACTCACAGTACTTGCGGTCCCTGACCATAAATATACTATGAAGTTCATTAAATATCCGTAGAAAGAGAAGTGAGCTTTGAATTGGTATGTCACAATGAACCCATTAGAAAATGGGGTCTGATTGACCTCATAACATGATAGGAGGGTCAAAACGATCAGAACAGTGAACAATAACACCTAAACAAATCCGTACCACCTTCGAATGTTCAGTCACCACACAAACCCTTACACTAACATGGTCATACAACCGCTTTTAACTAATAACTCCATCTTAATTTTTTGTTCCTGCATGTTATGTGATTAGTCCAGGTGGGTCATATGAATCATAGATAAACTCGAGATTTCCTTTAGAATCAGATTAATCTGGCTCAAGTTCCAATGAAATCGCAAGTGAGAGTAGACTCCTTAGTCTCTCGGCGCATGTCGACCCTTTTACTCTGATATTGACTTTCAGAGTTTTTTTCTCAGCCTTTGCGTAGCCAGAATATTAAACCACGTCAGCCCTGTTTAAACAGTCAGTGAGGATAACAGAGCCCTGTCCCCTGACTAACATGGCTCTTGGAGCCCATTAATCCTGATGTAACCACAGCTTGCATGTAAACAGGATTGATCAGATTCGCTGGCAAAATCATGATTTTTCTGGGCTAGTTTATCAAATATCATCCATTGCTGTCAAATTATCAAATTATCAAATTAAATTAAGATGTTAACAGACTCATTATTAGTGCTGCAAACCAACATGACCTTTCATATGATATTTGATCAATATACATACATGTAGATAAATATATATAAATAAATATATATCAAATATTATATACAACAATTTATTTATGCTAGTTTGAGCCATATTACTGTCCTGAGATGCAACGCTGGAGAACCTTCTGGGAACTCCTGTGATGGTAGCTCTTGTTATTGCCAAACTCAGTTAAAACCGACAGGTAAAGGAACGCACTCTGACGGCAGGTGTCTTTAGGAATCTGCTCTACCCTGCGGTGACGGTCACAAGAGTTGCTGCCCCTGACAGTACACACAAGTACAGGAGCTCTAGAGCCATTGTACAGGGCAACAGTAAGGTATTATAGGGCACTGCTCAGGTTGACATCATATAGCAGTGTGGTGGTCCGTGGCGTACCGATTTTTGGAAACCTGCCGTGTGTGATAACCCTGATCTGGACTTGCTGGAAATGGAAGATCAGTCGAAAGCTCCCATTCATTAGCACTAGCGTACTTCCTTTACTGTCGGATCGGTGGACATGAGTAATGTACTTGCAAACTGTAGTCTCTACTGCTGTAGTATTGCATTATGCCTTGGTTAATGTAAGTGTTCGGTTCGGAGCTGTTGCTGTACTTTTACGTTTCCCAGAATGTATCTCCCAGTCCCCCTCCTGGTGGCGCATTTGTGGGTAATGGTGTTTCTAGTGTGGTTTTTACCCTAGCAGTCTGGTACGTTTAACACTGTACAAGAAGTTCCTGATTCTCTCGGGAGTGGGGCGGATTGGATCTTTACTCTCATGATCTCATGCTAGTGCCTCGGTCATGGCGCTCGGAATTACCAGCTGGGGTGATGGGACCTTCCTGCATCGCACTTTGCAGCTACAAGGTAAGTGTATCTGGGTGTAAGGTGTCCTGTCACTTTCTGTTCTGTCTCTGTTCCCTGTCCTGTCACTGTCGTGTCTGTAATGTGTGTGTGTCTGTCCTGTGTGTGTGATTGTTTGATGTGTTTCTTGTCTGTGATGTCTTTCCCTGTGTCTCTGTCTGTCTAGTGTGTGTCTGTCTGTGGCTCTGTCTGTCTGTCTGTCCTGTCTGTCTATGTGTCCTGTTCTCTTGTGTGTGTTGTCTGTGTCTGTCTTTTCTGTCTGTCCCCTGTGGTGGTGTCCTGTACTGTCACTGTGTGTCTGTCTTATCTTGTCTTTTACCCCTGTGTGTGTGTCCTGTGTGTCATAGTCCCTGTCCTGCGTGTCTGTCTTTCTGTCTGTCCTCCTGTGGTGTCTGTGTGTGTGTGTGTGTGTTGTGTCTGTCTAGTCCTCGTCTATACTGGTGTTGTCCTAGTGTGTGTGGTGTGTGTGTGTTGTTGTGTGTGTGTGTGTGTGTGTGTCGTGTGTCGTGTGGTGTGTTCGTGTGTGTGTCGGTGTGTGTGGTGTCCCTGTGTCCTGTGTGTGTGTTGTGTCTGTCTACTACTCTGTCTGTGTGTGTGTCTCGTGTGTGTGTGTGTGTGTGTGGTGTGCGTCTGTCTGTCTGTGTGTGGTGTCCTGTGTGTGTCTGTGTCGTCGTGGTGTGTGTGGTGTGTGTGTGTGGTCTGTCCTGTCTGTCTGTCTCGGTGTGTCTGGGTGTTGTCCTGTTGTGTGTCTGTCCTGTGTGTGTCTGTGTGTGTCTGTGTGTGTGTGTGTGTGTGTGTGGTGTGTGTGTTTCTCTGTTGCCATTACCGCTAAACCAGCTAATGGACGAAGTCTATGAAGAGAAGAGAAATGGATAGAAGGAGGGGAACTGTAATGGGTTGAGTAGGGAGAGTGTAGTGCGATGGATGAGTGGGATTGGATCTGGAAATCATATGGATTGTGTGGAAAACTCATACTATTTGGTATTGAGGAATGTTCGGTTTGAGTCATGTCTTAATGATGGGATTGGATGCGGAAGTCAGACTAATTTGATAAATTTGGTATGGGAATCAGATGGATGGATGGATGGATGGATGAATTGATACATGATGGCGAGAAGCGTCACTGTGATGAATAGATTGTCAGTAATCATAATTTGATAGAATGTAATATAAAATCCCTGGGATGGGTGTAAATCATGATGCTAATGGGATTTGAGATATAATCGTAGCTGATGGACGGACAGATGGAAGGTCACGTTCTTGGATGGGATGGATTTGATGAGATAGATGAATGAATGGAGAGAGATGTATGGGGGATGACTGATGAACAGTGCCCGCAGGTTAGTGAGGGTGAGTGTAAGATTGGGTTTTGGAGATGTGCGTAGTAGGGTGCGATGTTTCAGGTTGTGAAGCACGGGCTGAGAGTGTTCACCGGCTCCGCAGGCGAGAAGCTTGTCGAGGTTACTGTAGGTTTTTGGAAAAAGAAGGGTGCTGGATGGTGTTATGTGTATGTGTGAGACGTGTTACATGGGCATCAGACCATGTTTTCCTTAATGTGCTGCTAATATAAAGCTACAGGAGCCGTCACTGGTGTTGCGTACGTGTACTAGATGGGACTTTCACAATGCGGGAGGTTGTGGGGGAGGCATGTGGCGGCATGCAGGCCTAGGCGAGGGACGGCGTGTTGTAAGGGGTAGGTCCAAACATGCATGGGGCACTTAACAGATGAGTGAACCTCAGAACCTTAACTTAATCTGAGAACTGTGGCTTGGTGGGCTAAGCTAACAGGCTAAGATTGATCAGTCAGATATGCTAACACAGCTCACATTCATTAAATACGTACAGTGGGCGAAGTGTATTGCACTCTGTAAGGGGTGGGGGGAGTGTAGTGCAACTCCAGTAAGGGGTGGGGAAGTTGTAGTGCACAGCTCTGTAAAGGGGTGCGGGGAGTGTAGTGCACTCTGTAGAAGGGGGTGGGGTGAGTGGTAGTGCACTATGTAAGGGGGTGGGGGGAGTGTAGGTGTAACCTCTGTATAGGGGTGGGGGAGTGTAAGTGCACTCTGTAGAGGGGTGGGGGGAGTGTAGTGCACTCTGGTTTATAGGGGTGCGGAGTAAGTGTAGTGCACTCTGTAGAGGGGGTGGGGGAGGTGTAAGTGCTCTCTGTAAGCGGTGTGGGGAGTGGTAGTGCACTATGTAAGGGGTGGGGGAAGTGGTAAGGGCATCTATGTAAGGGGTGGAGGCTCAAGTGTCAGTGCACTATGTAAGTGGGTGGGTGAGTGTGGCAGTGCACCTATGTAAGTTGTGGGTGAACTGTACGTGCACTCTGTAAGGGGTGGGGGAAAAGTGTAGTGCCACTCTCGTAAAGGTTGGGGGAGTGTAGTGCACTCTGGTAAAGGGGTGGGGGAAGTGTATGTGTCACTCTGTAAGGGGTGGGGGGAAGTGTAGTGCACTCTGTATAGGGGTGGGAGGAAGTGTAGTGCAGCTCTGTAAGGGGGTGGGGGCGAGTGGTAGTGCACTCATGTAAGGGGTGGGGGGAAGTGTAGAGTGCGCTCTGTAAGGTGGTGGGGGGAGTGGTATTGCATCGTATGTAGTCGGGTGGGGGAAGTGCTAGTGGCAAACTCTGTAAGAGGGTGGGGGAAGTGTTAAGTGTCACTCTGTAAAGGTGTTGGGGGGAAGTGTAAGTGCACCATCTGTGAAGGGGTTGGGAGGAGTTGTAGTGCAAACTATGTTTTAGGGGTGGGTAGTGTAGTGCACTCTGTAAGGGGTGGGGGGGAGTTGTAAGTGCAGCTATGGTGTAAGGGGTTTGGGGGTGAGTAGTAGTGGCCACCTCTGTAAGGGGCGAGACAAAGCAAACACACTTTTAGATAAATGTTGTCAGATTGAGTGAGATTCCAGTGACTATAGTGTGTTGTTCACAACCTCGCATCTCTCTCTCTCTTCTCCTACCCTCATCATCAGCTTCATATCTCTCCTTCGCTCATCCTCTCATCTCCCATACGTCTCTCTCTCTCTCCTATACCGTTCTCCATCGTCTCTCCTCTCATCGTACGTCCATCATCTTCTCTCTCATCTCCTAGCCCAGAAGTGGATGGTTGGAGGGGTTTTGGACAGCTAACGTGGTGGCTGCAAGTATCTGGGTCCTGGGTCGCTCTATCCATGTATCCCTAAAATCAGCTTCTAACAGCAGGTTTTTTCACCACACACATAGCTTGTAGCACCGCAAGGCTGCCGGTAATACCACATGCCCGCGAGCACACTCTCTCTCATCGCTCGTCATTGATCTCTACACCGCCACTACACACTACCACACACCTCACTCACTCCACGACAGAGGGCGCACGCACACACTCACTCCTTACACACACGCACACACAACACAAACAACAAAAACACTTCCTCACACACACACACACTCACACAAACACACACACGAAGACCGCAACACTCAACGTCACGGGACACTACAAACATCTCTCACACACACACTCACACACACACAGCACTCACCTCACAACACACATCACACACAAACACTCACTCACACACATACACACACACACACACACACACTACAAACACTCACTCACACACACACAAACACGCACACCACACCCACAAAAGGATCAAACACGCTCACACAACACGACACCACACTCGACACACACACACAGCACATACTCCCCCCGCACTAAACTACAACACACACACTCACACCTCACCACACACACACACACACAAACACTGCACTCCACACACATACACACACACTCTCACCTCACCACGCAACACCAGCACCCCACAAAACTACTCATAAGACCTCTACGTCTCACTCACGGATCAGGACAAAATCACCTCACACACACCACACACTCTTCTACACACTACACCATTACATTCACAGAAATATTTAACACAGATACACACACACCCACACACACGACCCACACACACATAACACTGCACTCACACATTGTCATCTTCTCACTTCTCACACGCATTCACACACATCAGAAGCAAACTCTCCACACGACACTCACGACACACAAACACTCACTCACACATCTCTTTTTTGAGTCTCACCACGACTCACACACACACAACACTGACTGTCTCACACACTCACCCACCACAAACGACTCACATCACACAAACTCCACTCTCACACACACACGACACGGTACGAAGCACTGTCACACACAAATAGGTTGCATTTGTTGTCCTGTCCCTATGGTGTCTGTGTTCTAGTACCCTGGGTAACGACTGCTATCGCAATATGAATTGACTGTGATTATTGTAGCTACTGTACTATGACTGTTTGCTACAAGGTTTGTATTCTTGTTTGGCTGGTGGGGGAACCCTCGGGTCTCCCTCTACCTTCATAGAGGCCCCTTGATGAGAACTCTGATGATTGTATCATGTCAGCTATAGTACTGTAGTCTCAGCAAACAGGAGAGGGGCTCTCCAACTGTGACCAGTTTGCAGCCAGCAGGGTCTTAGAACATAGGTTAGTTTTCCGCTAGCTGCCGTTGTTGCATCCACCTTTACTGCACCGTGACTATCCATGAACGTGTTTTCTGGCTTCAGGTTGGAACAAGCGCTAATCACATTGCCCTCTGACGTGGAAATATCGTATGGGACTTCTGGAAGAACTGTCTTCTGCATCTGTCACTCGCCGCGCCGTTTCTGCTTTATAGCAGTTCAAGGCGCGAGCCAAGGCGCGAGCTGCTTCCTCACAGGACGGCTCCCGGATGGTGGCCCAGGGACTCAGTAACAGCAAGGCCCTAACCGGGGTGGGTGGGAACGTAGCGTGACAGGCGGCAGGTCTCTGGAGAGGCCATGTTGGTACAAGCCCGGACCCCCGGGAACATGTCTCGGGTAAATGCTGTCTAAGATGTGTGCTCCTCTAGCTCAGCATACTCACTATTGCTCATCTGTCACGCAGTGCTGCGCTCTACTCAGCATACCTCCTCTATCACGCAGTCTCCCTCTGTCAACAGAGCCTCCATCTGTCAAGCTAAAACTGCTATCCAGCCTGCTACCTTTCTCAGCTAAAAGCCTCCATTCAACAATGCTTCTCTCTAACAGGCATACCTCCCCTCTATCAGTGAGCTCCTCTATCAGTGAATCTCCCTCTGACCAGCGAGCTCAGCTCGATCAAGCGACCGCTCCTCTATCCACATAACTCCTCTATCCAGCCGAGCCTCCATTTTCATGCATATCTCCTTTTAGCCAGGCGCTCCTCCTCTATCAGTCTAAACCTCCATCAACAAGCTCCTCTGTCAGGGTCGACTCCTCGTATCAGCATACTGCCTTTTATCAGTGAAGCTCCCTCTATCAGCTGAACCTTTCCATATCCAACGAGCTCCTTCTGTCAGCGAGCTACCTCTATCAGCGTGCTCCCTCTATCAGCTAAACCTCTATTAACGAGCTCCTCTATCTAATCACGAGCTCCTGCTATCGTGAGCTGCTCACCTATCTAGTGAGTCTGTTCATGTTTACTCCTCTCACTATGGTAGTCAGAATGTAACCCCTCCTTCTTAGCCGAGCTCACATCTCTAAGAATGTGAGCTCCTCTGCTGTCAGCGAGCCTTTCAGATCACTGGGGTGGACCTTTATAGATCCTTGAGCATCACCGCCATTAGTCTCCGCGATCGACTTTCCTCTGTCAGGCGAGCTCCTGTCCAGTGAGCTTTTATATCACTTGACGCAGTCTGTAGCGAGCCTCCTCTAATCAGTGTGCTCCTCTATCACTAAACCTTCCATCAAGCAGAGCTTCCCCTATTAGCGTAACTCCGTCTGTCTGCGATGCAGGGGATCACAATCGATCATCTTGCGAGACACTCCTCTGGTCAGCAAGACTTACCCACCTACTTAAGGTGAGCTGACCTCTGTCTGCGAGCTATCACCTCTAAATGATCAGTGGTGAATGGTTTTGATGTGGAATAGAACATGTGACGCAGACATATTTGTTGAAATAGCGGTCAATCATTATTAAATACCTTTACCGATTCTTACATGCGTCATCAACCTGTACGCCCTCGCGATCTGTAGTCTCCACATCTTCACGCAGGTTTTCTGTGTACGTTCACTTTAGTTTGTTTTTTTTCTGTTTTATATTTCACCATAAACTTCTGACATATACAGGTGAAATGATCTGTATACAGAAGCACCTATAAACTACAGCATAACCTAAACAACGAGCATGTGCACAAGCATTAGCTTGGCGCTAATCTCGTATATCAAAATATGCCCATTAATTGGCCCTATGTCCTTAAACAAGTCAGCCTATGAAGGAACACTGTTTTGTGTCTGCGGAGCATGTGTAGATCATTTTGGCAACAATCTGAACGTAATGACTGATCTGGAAAACAAAAGAGAATGAGTCCAACATGGCGGCTCTGCCCTCGCGGCTCTGCACTCGCCGCTCTGCGCTCTGCATTCGCCGCTCTGCGCTCTGCATTCGCCGCTCTGCGCTCTGCTTTCGCCGCTCTGCACTCGCCGCTCTGCGTTCGCCGCTCTGCACTCGCCGCTCTGCGTTCGCCGCTCTGCGTTCGCCGCTCTGCGCTAGCGGCTCTGCACTCGTGGCTCTGCACTCGTGGCTCTGCATTCGCCGCTAGCTGCGCTCTGCATTCGCCGCTCTGCACTCGCGGCTCTGTGCTCATGGCGCTTCATTCGCCGATCTGCGCTCTGCCCTCGCGGCTCTGCCCTCGCCGCTCGCCACGCTTTGCATTTGTCGCTCTGCGCTCTCCATTCGCCGCACTGCGCTCGTGGTGCTTCATTCGCCACTCTGCCCTTGCGGCTCTGCCCTCGCTGCTCACATCGCGGCTGCGCGTGCGCTGCATCGCGATTTGTCGCTTCTGCGCTCTCCATTTCGACGCTCCTGTGCATGCGGCCCTGGCCTCACTCTATATCTCCGTCCCTCGCCGCTACTGCCAGCTATCAGGCTCTCTTTAGTTCTGGCTTCCTGGAGGCTTTTTAAACGCGCCTGGCCATGGCGCTGTTTCAGTTGTCTGACTGGTTTCATGCGCTACCCCCGAACAATGGAGTGAAAATGCGGTAAAGTGGGCATCAGCATTACAATGGCCGCTATCCTGCCGACCCTTTGAAGAGGGTCTCCCTACAGAAGCACATTGTTCCGTGTGTGGAGGCGCACTGTCTCTCTTGCGCCTTTGTGTAGAGTTAAACAAAAAGCTCATTTGTGAGATATTGCGTCCCAGGGCTGTGAAACAACTTTAGCATGGGCAGCCCGTCGTTTTAGCCCTAACAGACTCTTATTATATTGTTATAGTCAGAAACTAATTGCTCAGTGCAGATGTGACGTGGTGTGTGTGTGGTGTGCGGTTTCATTGCCAGATCTTTGCAGAGTGATTTCAATACATAACACGTATTAAAACTCGCTACCAGATCAACACTGGTGCAGCCAGATGGTGCTGACATTCCCAAATACATGTATGTAGATCGATTATGAAGGGGTGTTACCTCAGGGGGCAGCATGGAAACGGCCACACCTCTATAAGTTGTGAGGTGTTGTGGCGTGTGTGTGAGGTTGAACACTCAGCCAGCGTGTTCATGGCAAGGAGACAGGAGTCTGAACAAGGCATGATGGTGGGTGCCGGACGGATGGGATCTTCCGTACCCAAAGCTGTGTGACGTTTGACACTTGTGTCATGTGTGTGCCAGGAATACGTCAGAGAACGCATTACCACCCACGCATTATCACATCCACATGCCATGCAGGAGGCCCCACACGCATATCCCACAGGTCTGTGCATCGTTCTTCAGCTTCCATAGGATACGGGAGCACCAGCGTGACTCTGTTAGCACCACCACCCTTGGGCCTCACCTGGGTTCATGAGCTTGTTAGCTGGACCGTAGAAGACTGACCACATGTGGCGTAGTCGGATGAGTCACGGTACCAGACGTTTGGGGCTGATGGTGGGGTTTGTGAGTGGTGTAGACCCCATAAAGCCATGGACCCCAGTTGTCAGCAAGGCTCCATTCTGGTGTGGGGTGTGTTCTCATGGCATGGGTTGGGTCCACTGGTCTGTCTACACATCACTGACTTCATGGACTTCATGGATTTGTACTGGTACTTGGATGAGAGCCCCATCAGGCCATGGTTGTCCAGAATTGGTTCAAAGAGGATTTCTAGAGGTGAAGTTCCAGCTAATGCTGTGGCCTCCACGTTCCCACGTCATGAGCCTAATCGAGCATTTATGGGACATGGTGGAAAGGTTCATTCGCCCCCAGACCCTGCACCTACAAATAACACAGAGCTGTGGCTGGCTATCCAGCCGGCATGGCTCCCCATCCCTCCAGACGTCTTCCGTCCACTTGTGGAATCGAAGCCACGTCGAGGCTAGAGGGGGTTCTTTCTGATACTATCTCCTGTCCTCTGTCTTTAGGTGTTTTGGTAGGGCTTGTTAAACATGTCCAGCATTCTGGATGTGTCAGAATGAGGAGGATAAGTACACCTGCACCTGGAAGGTGGATCGCTTTGGTGAGTCAGTATTGTGGCATAACCTGCTCCAGGAAGAGAAAAGCAACTCCAAGCAACTCTGATGATTTAAAAGGCTGGGGATGGACACAAGGGCATCCATTAGATCTGTCGTTAAGAGATGGAGAGAATATGGCACAGCTGTAACTCTGCCAACGACAGGGCGTCTAGAGAAATCATGTGACCATGCAAGACTAGAGAGGGAGACCTATGACTTCTCTGATGGGAGAGGTGATTTAACACGCTCCTCAGCGGTAGCACTTCTTAGGAATCCTCTGTTCACGATGCCTAGCAAGCATAGGTCCTTCTACTACCTGCCATAACCTGGTGGAACTGCTTATAAGGAGTTATAAGACCTGCCCACAGGATTTCGGTTGGACCCAGGCACACGTGAGCCCTGGTCTAGCGTTCCCTGTGCCTGAGAGTGAAGGATGTTTAAAACAGAGAGTCGGTCTGAATCACTGCATGAGTCACTCACTGGTATCCCTCACTGGAGATTCGGTTACCGTCCCTCCGCAGCCCGTCTCCCATCAACAGCTCCCATCCTACACAGACGAGATGACCGTTCTTCCTCCAGATGAGCCGTGGCCATGTTTCATTACTGTCTGATACACACCCATCAGTCCACTGTATCGGCTCCACTGACCCTATAGGACACTCTGTAGGTGTACAGGTCCAGACTGTAGTCCATCTGTTTCTCTGTATACTGTATTACCCTGTTCTTCAATGGGCAGGACCCCCACAGGACCACCACAGAGCAGGTACTATGTGGGTGGTCGATCATTCTCAGCACTGCAGTGACACTGGCGTGGTGTGTGTGGGGCTGGGATGAGTGGATCGGATACAGCAGTGCTGCTGGAGTGTTTAGACACTGTGTCCACTCACTGTCCACTCTATTAGACACTCCTACCTTGCTGGTCCACCTTGTAGATGGACAGTCAGAGACGATAGCTCATCTGCTGCTGCACAGTGCAGTGTTGGACGCTGCCCACAGGACGCCTGCTCCTAGGACGCCTGCTCCCAGGACGCTGCCCACAGGACGCCTGCTCCCAGGACGCCTGCTCCCAGGACGCTCTGTGGTGGTCCTGTGGGGGTCCATTAAAGAATAGGATAACAAGAATGTTCTCTCAGGGCTTATATGCTGCCAGGCAGCCGGGCTTTGAGTGTAATACCGCCTGTGTACCACTAGGGGTGTAATTGCTTAAACCAGGGCTCATCACAGCACAAGCAAATGATGTAATAGTGTTGGATGGATTGCTGTTGCTCCGACGTCACCGGATCGTGAAGGGGCTGATGACGGTGCACAGTGTAGCACCATCCAAAATAACATCTGAGCAGTTCAGAGTGACGGTCGTGGGTTAAAACTGTCCATGATTCATCAATAGTCATAAACAGACTCATGGATTAGTCACACCATCTCTCTCTCTCTCTCTCTCTCTCTCTCTCTGTACTTGTCATCTCTCTCCTCTACTCTCTCGCACGCTTTCCTCTCTCTCTCTCTCTTCTCTTCTCTCTCTCTGCATCTCTCTCTCTTCTCTCTCTCTCTACTCTACTATCTCTCTCACTGTATGTCTGCATCTCTCTCTTCGACCACTCTCTTCTACTCTGACTCGCGACGTTTACTCTCTCTCTCTCTCTAATCGTCTCTCGCTCTCTCTCTATCTGACTGCTCCTCTCTCTGTCTCTGTGTCTCTCTCTCTCTCTCTCTGTTTCTCTCTCTCGCGCTTTCTCTCTCTCTCTCTCTCTCTCTCCCCCTCTCTCTCGCGCTTTCTCTCTCTCTCCCTCTCTCTCGCGCTTTCTCTCTCTGTCTCTGTTTCTCTCTCTGTCTGTCTCTCTCTCTTTCTCTCTCTCTCTCTGTCTTTGTCTCTCTCTCTCTCTCTCTCTCTCTCTCTCTCTCTCTCTCTCTCTCTCTCTCTCTCCTCCTTGTCTCCTGTGCGATTCACTGAAGAATCTGATCTCGGTGAAACTAGAGTATCGGGATCACAGGAGTTCTCTCCCTCCTCGACCTGTCTGTCTGTCTGTCTGTCTGTCTGTTGTCTGCTTTCTCTCTCCTCTCTCGCGCACGCTCTCTCTGTTCTGTCCTCCTCTCCTCTATGGGTTTCTCGCTTGCTCTCTCTCCTCTCCTCTCTACTCTTCTTCTCTCTAATCTACTCTTCTCTCTCTCTCTCTCTCTCTCTCTCTCTCAGGGTCTGGTATTCCAGAGATGAAGACTATCCTGAGAGGAGTGGTGTTAAAGGAGTACCTCACCTTAAAGACCTTTGTGGCCAAAGTCATCGGCCTCACCTGTGCCTTGGGAAGCGGAATGCCTCTGGGCAAAGAGGTACATATATACACACACACACACACACACACACACACACACACACACACACACACACACACACACTGTGGCTGCACGGTATGAACAGAGCAGCAGTGGAGGAATAATGATCCTACTAGTTGTATTCTCTCAGCGTGGTAAAATCATGCAGTCCCACCTGGCCGTCTGCTGTGTCCCCTGTTCCTCAGGTAGGCACCTATAGAAGCTCACTCACCTCACCTCTTGAGAGATGCAGAGGAGAACATCACCACCAGCCTCCACTCCTGCTCCAGATCTGAGAACATCCACAGGTGTTCCTGTCCATCCTGCTTCCACTGTGAGAAGACACCTCAACACTATAGAGGTCTGAAAGGAGGTGTAGCTGTTCAAGAAGCTCCTCACTGAGAAAAGGAGACTCTGCTGGTGTTCTCAGAACAATGAGCCAATGGGCCCAGAGCTCTCCCTCTCACTCCCTGCCTTCCCGCTCCGAGAATGCCCGGAGCTCTCCCTCTCACTCCCTGCCTTCCCGCTCCGAGAATGCCCGGAGCTCTCCCTCTCACTCCCTGCCTTCATCGACGTCAAGAATCACCGGAAGCGCTCCCTCTTCAACTCCCTGCCCTTCCTGCTCCGAGCAATGCCCGGAGCTTTCTTCCTCACTCCGCTGCCTTCCTGCTTCCGAGGAATGCAACGGAGCTCTCCCTTCTCACTCCCTGCCCTTCCTGCTCTGAGAATGACCCCCCCCCCGGAGCTCTGTCCCATCTATCACTGGCCCTGCCTTCCTGCTCGCAGGAATGCCCCGGAGCTCTCCTTCTCACTCCCTGCCTTCCTGCTCCAAGAATGCCCGGAGCTCTCCCTCTCACTCTCTGCCTTCCTGCTCCGAGAATGCCTGGAGCTCTCCTTTCACTCCACTGCCTTCCTGCTACTGCTCGAGAAGAAGGCCCGGAGCATCTCCCTCTCACTTTTTTCTTGCCTTCCTGCTCCGAGTATGCCCGGAGCTCTCCCTCTCACTGCCTGCCTTCCTGCTCCGAGAATGCCCGGAGCTCTCCTTCTCACTCCCTGCCTTCCTGCTCCAAGAATGCCCGGAGCTCTCCCTCTCACTCTCTGCCTTCCTGCTTGACCCCCGAGGACATGCATGGAGCTCTCCCTCTCACTCTTGCCTCCTGCGCTCGAGAGAATGGCCCCGGAGCTCTCCCCTTGTCACTGTCTCTGCCTTCCTGCTCCGAGAATGCCCGGAGCTCTCCCTCTCACTCCCTGCCTTCCTGCTCCGAGAATGCCCGGAGCTCTCCCTCTCACTCCCTGCCTTCCTGCTCCGAGAATGCCCGGAGCTCTCCCTCTCACTCCCTGCCTTCCTGCTCCGAGAATGCCCGGAGCTCTCCTTCTCACTCCTAGCACTTCCTGCTATCTGAGAATGCACACGGACGCTCTCCCTCTTCACTCCCTGCCTTCCTGGCTCCGAGGAATGCCCGGAGCTATACCTCTCACTCCCTCCTTCCTTCTCCGAGAATGAGCCCGGAGCGTACTCGCTTACTCACTCCCTGCCTTCCTGGCGTGCCGAGAGAGGCCCCCGGAGCGCTCGCCTCTCAACTCTCTGCCCTTCCTGCTCCTGAGACATGCCCGGAGCTCTTCCTTCATCGACTGACCCTGCCCTTCCTTGCTATGAGAATGCCACTGGAGTCTTCCTTCTCACATCCCCTGCCTTCCTGCTACAAAGAATGCCCGGAAGCTGTTCTCCTCTCACTCTCGTGCCTGTCCTGCCTCCAGAGAATGCCTGGGTAGGTACCTCATCCCTCTCATCGTGCTACTGAACCTTCCTGCTCCGGAGCTATGCCCGGAGCTCTCCTTCTCACTCTCTGCCTTCCTGCTCCGAGAATGCCCGGAGCTCTCCCTCTCACTCCCTGCCTTCCTGCTCTGAGAATGCCCGGAGCTCTCCCTCTCACTCCCTGCCTTCCTGCTCCGAGAATGCCCGGAGCTCTCCCTCTCACTCCCTGCCTTCCTGCTCCGAGAATGCCCGGAGCTCTCCTTCTCACTCCCTGCCTTCCTGCTCCGAGAATGCCCGGAGCTCTCCTTCTCACTCCCTGCCTTCCTGCTCCGAGAATGCCCGGAGCTCTCCTTCTCACTCCCTGCCTTCCTGCTACCGTCGAATGCCCGGAGCTCTCCTTCTCACTCCCTGCCTTCCTGCTCTAGAGGAGATGCCCGGAATGAGCTCTCCTTCTCACACTCCCTAGCCTTCCTGCTCGTTGAGAAGGCCTGGAGCTCTCCTTCTCACTCCCTGCCTTCCTGCTCCGAGAATGCCCGGAGCTCTCCTTCTCACTCCCTGCCTTCCTGCTCCGAGAATGCCCGGAGCCCTCCTTCTCACCAGTCCCTGACCTTCCTGCTCTGAGGAATGCCCGGAATCTCTCCTTCTCAACTCACCCTGCCTCCCTGAACTGCTCCGAGAATGCACTGGGAGCTATGCTCCTTCTCACTCCCTCTGCCTTCCTTTTGCTCCAGAGAATGGCCTGGAGCTCTCCTTTCTCACTCCCTGCCTTTCCTGCTCACCGAGAAAGAGAGTGCCCGGAGCTCTCCCTTCTCACTAACCCTGCCTTATGCTGCTCTGAGGCCGAGAATGCCCGGAGCTCTCCCTCTCACTCCCTGCCTTCCTGCTCCGAGAATGCCTGGAGCTCTCCCTCTCACTCCCTGCCTTCCTGCTCCGAGAATGCCCGGAGCTCTCCTTCTCACTCCCTGCCTTCCTGCTCCGAGAATGCCCGGAGCTCTCCTTCTCACTCCCTGCCTTCCTGCTCCGAGAAGGCCCGGAGCTCTCCCTCTCACTCCCTGCCTTCCTGCTCCGAGAATGCCCGGAGCTCTCCTTCTCACTCCCTGCCTTCCTGCTCCGAGAAGGCCTGGAGCTCTCCCTCTCACTCCCTGCCTTCCTGCTCCGAGACGGCTCAGAGCTGCTTCTCTGGAGTTCCCAGCTGAACTGGAGGTGTTCACCATCGCCCCCTATGTGAGCTACATGGTACTCTACATTCGGGTAGGGAGCGTTCTCCTGGATTCTCCATCAGGCTGATCACATAGTGATCTTGTGTGCAGCTGCTCAGCCATGGAGAGACCCACGGAGTCCTTCCAGAGGCAGTGTCGTGCAGCTCTCCAACTCAGCACAAGCCAGAGCGGTCTTATCCACCCCCCTCACCCCCCACCCACAGCATACTGTACAACACACTGCATTTATGCATGAGGTTCTCACTGAGGCGCTGGCTGGCTGGCTCGGAGACACAGAGACATTAAAGAAGGCTGGGGAGCGCTCCAGTTCTCCGCACTGCTCCAGGCATCCATCAGGAAGTTTCTCTCCTCTCAGTGAACGTGTCACTCTGATCAATAATGAATTCCTGCCTCTCTTTTTTCCCATCAGTGCGGAGTTATCTTAGCATAGCCGCAGAGCTTTTACATCTGTGCCTAATGATGTAGAGTTGCCACTTTATTAGAAACACCCCCCCTTGTACTTCCCATTTGCTGGCTTGTGTAGTAGAGTCCCGGTGATGTGGGTGTTGTTCTCCTGCAGGGTCCCTTCGTCCACATCGCGAGTCTGTGTGCTGCGCTGCTCAGTAAGTTCATGTCGCTCTTCGGGGGGATTTATGAGGTAAGGACTTTGTTTGTTTGTTTGTTTGTTTGTTTGTTTGTTTTTACGGAGTCTAGGTTAATCGTGTTCGTAGAGGAAGTCTTTAAGGGGGTGAGGATCAGTAAGCGTGTTGGTGAGGTGGAGATGTGTTGGAGCAGGGCAGGACTGTACGGGTGTTGGAGGTTTCCTGATCATGTGATGAAGATCCAGAGAAATGTAGTAGAATCAGCAGAAACGTGTGCAGGAGAGAGGGAGGAGAGAGGGAGAGAGGGAGAAAAGGAGAGGGAGAGGAGGAGTGGGGAAGAAAGATCGAGAGAGCTGAGAGAAGGAACCAGCCAGAGGAAAAACGATTGCGCAAACATTCTCATTCTCTCTCTCTCTCTAGGCTCTCCTCTCTCTCTCTGTCCATACCCTATGCCACACATTACACTCACTATCTCCCACTCTAATTCGTTATATATATACTTCTCTATCTGCTCCGCATGCTCTTTTTCTTTCTCTCTCTCTCTCCCTCGCTCTTTTTCTTTCTTTCTCTCTCTCTCTCTCTCTCTCTCTCTCTCTCCCTCTCTCTCTCTACCACTCTCCTGCCTTGTCCCCTACTCTCCCTCTCTTTTTCCCTCCCTCTCTCTCTCCCTTTCTCTCTGTCTCTTTCCCTCTCTCTCTCACTCTCTCTCTCCCTCGCTCTTTTTCTTTCTCTCTCTCTCCCCCTCTCTCTCTCTACCACTCTCCTGCCCTCTCCCCTACTCTCCCTCTTTTTCCCTCCCTCTCTCTCTCTCTCTCTCTCTCTCTCCATTCTATCTGCTCTGATGTATTGCTGCCGGGTGGATGGGAATGCTAATTTTACGGCACTGCAAGCCATAAACAGAGGAAATATTGTCTGCTCTCTTCTTTTTCGCTCACACTCTCCTCTGTTCTTCTCTTTTCTTTCCTCTGCTCTTTCTGAGTGTGTGTCAGTGTGTTTGAGGATCTCCAGGTTTCCCGGGTGATAGGGAATGCGTTAGGAATGGTTTGTTTCAGCTTGTTAAGTTTAAAGGGATTAATCTGATCTTTGTAATGATGTCATTTCCTGCAGATCACGAGAGTTGTGCTTATAACAGCGCGTTTTGATATTCACGGATCTGTAAGAGTTCACAAACGGATATTCAGTTAGCTCGGGATCTCCAGATGATGGGACCCATGCTTTGATGGTTGCTCACTCGGGATCTTTTAATAAAAGGTCCAGTGATTAGGTAGTTCCTCTCTTGGGATCTCCCAGTGATGGTCGAGTACCCAGATGATTAGACGAGTCTTCTCACTTTGGAAACGTTGCACATCTGTAGGTTTCAGGTTGTAGGTCAGATGCTACCTGATCCCCTAGTCTGCATCAAAGTAGCTTTGGGGAGTGACCGGGAAGAGTCCTGCCTTTGACTCCTGGGCCTAACCTCTAGTCTTGTTGTGCCTGTGGGAAAGCGCCCACTGCTCGACCCCAAGGCGTGTGTGCGTCTGCACAGGTTTGCCCGTGTGTGTGCGCGTGCATGGTGTGCACAGGTTTGCCCGTGTGTGCGTGCGTGTGCACAGGTTTGCCCGTGTGTGTGTGCACAGGTTTGCCCGTGCGTGGTGTGCACAGGTTTGCCCGTGTGTGTGTGCACAGGTTTGCCCGTGTGTGCGCGTACGTGCATGGTGTGCACAGGTTTGTGCGTGCGTGTGCACAGGTTTGCCCGTGCGTGTGCACAGGTTTGCCCGTGCGTGCGTATGCACAGGTGTGCGCGTGCGTGGTGTGCACAGGTTTGCCCGTGTGTGCGTGCGTGTGCACAGGTTTGCGCGTGCGTGCGTGTGCACAGGTTTGCCCGTGCGTGGTGTGCACAGGTTTGCCCGTGCGTGGTGTGCACAGGTTTGCCCGTGTGTGTGTGCACAGGTTTGCCCGTGTGTGCGTGCGTGTGCACAGGTTTGCCCGTGTGTGCGTGCGTGTGCACAGGTTTGCCCGTGTGTGCGTGTGCGCGCACGTGTGTGTGCGTGTACGTGCCTGTGTGTGCGTGCGTGTGCACAGGTTTGCCCGTGTGTGCGTGCGTGTGCACAGGTTTGCCCGTGTGTGCGTGCGTGTGCACAGGTTTGCCCGTGTGTGCGTGTGCGCGTGGCCGCGTGCGTGCGTGTGCACAGGTTTGCCGTGTGTGCGTGCGTAGTGTGCACAGGTTTGCCCGTGTGTGCGTGTGCACAGGTTTGCCCGTGTGTGCGTGTGCACAGGTTTGCCCGTGTGTGTGCGTGCGTGTGCACAGGTTTGCCCGTGTGTGCGTGCGTGTGCACAGGTTTGCCCGTGTGTTGCGTACAGACTCCGTGCAGATCCGATGTGCGGCGACGTCGTGTGTGCGTGTGTACAGGTGTGCCCGTGTGTGCCGTGCGTAGTGGTGTCACAGGTTGCCCGTGTGTGCCCGTAAGTAGAGTGGGATAAACTTGAAAATCTGTGGTAACACATTGTGCCTTTTACAAAATACCACCTGTTTGTGCTTTTTCCCAAGCCGTGTAACACGACAATGAAAGTTCTGCCCGTGTCACAACAGCGTGCGTGTGTAATCAGGTGTGCCCCGTGTGTGCGTGCCGTGTGCATTATTAGGTTTGACAACTGAAGGGCCCGTATTGTGCGTGTGCAGACGGTATGGCCGCGTGCCACACGTGAAGAGTACACTTTGCAAAAATAAACCAGTTCTTTGCCGTCACACAATGTTCTGTATAGCGTGATGTGCACAGTAAAACAGGCCCGTTGGACTGTGCGTGTGGCCACAGGTTTGCAAAACCGTCATGTGCGTGTTCACAGGTTTGCTACGTGTGTTGTGCGTGTGCGTGTGCACAGGTGTGCGCGGGCCGTTTTGTTCATGTGGTGCGTGGGCTACCGGTGTCCACAAAGTTTTGGCCGTGTGTTGAAGCTCAGCATTTGTGCGCGCACGTGTATTACTGAAAACGAGAGCTAAGGGTGTACGTAGCCTGTGTAAAGTGCTTGTTTAGCATCAAAGTGTGCACACATTTTGCCCGTGCGTACGTGCTAAGATAATGCACAGGTGTGCGCTGTGTCTAAATGCATGTGCTATGGAATCGTGCGCGTTCGTTGTACGTGCACAGTGCGTGGCCTGCGTGTATTCACCCCTCTTTCTCATTTCTGACATACCTGTTAGACTTTACTTTCTGGTATATCGTCGCTCTCTAAGGATCCTAACCTGATTGACATTAAGGTAAGGCGGGGTGGTAAGCAGGTCTAATGAGCATTACCCATAATGCACCTCATTAGCAGGGATGGGAGGGTACTGAAGGAATGAATGAACTGACTGGAATAAAGACGATTCTATTGGTCGAGGTTCTGCGGAAAATGCGGTGAATATGATGGTTTTGTAGTGCATTTCAGATAATAAGACTGTGGGAAAAATGTGAGCACCACTCACTGTGGATGTATAGAAACTTTAGTAGGATCCGGAGGGGCCGTTACTGTCTTCAGCCTAGCACCACCAAATCACTAAATGCACCCCTGCCTGAAATCCGAGGCTTATTCCCTCACCGATCATCAAAAGAATTTGCCTGGAAAGAGGGCCAGGTCTGTAGCGAGTCTGGGCTTTTCTGTTTCCTCCCCTGTTATGGCCTCTCAGTAGCGCGTGGGAAAGAAGCCTGTATCCGCCTCCTAGCTGCCTCCACCTGTCCCCGGAAAATATCCTCATGAGGAGCCACCTGTTCCGGATGAGTTTCCCCAACACACAAAAATAACCTTTACTGGGAATCCTGTATTCCGAATCCTGTACGAGAAAGTTTTATTAGAGAGTTTATTTCAAGATCACGAGATAATAAAAGCTCTAGGTCTGGAGAGATAGCAGCCCATCGTGTTCTGGACTGTTATCTTGAGATCACAGGATAGTTAGGTTTTGATCTCACAATGATTCCTTTTGTTACCATGTTAAGATGATGTTATCTTGAGATAATGATTTTGTTTCCTTGTAACTTAATTATCTTGTGATCACAAGATATTGTCGACACCTGTGAGGAACTCTGTAACTTTCTCTCAGAGAATAATACTAAATTATCTTGTGATCCAAATCCGACGGGCTTATAACATGAGCTTTGAAAGAGGGCCAGGTCGGTAGCGAGTCTGGGTAACTTTCCTCTCGTATGGCCTCTCAGAGCGCTGGAAAGAAGCCTGTATCCGCCTCCTAGATGTGAACCTATCCAAGATAACACCTTGAGGAGCCACCTGTAACTTTCTCTCAGACTTAATTATCTTGGTGCCGAAAAATCTCAAGATAAGTTTCCACCAAGAGATGAAATAAAAGATCTGTCTGGAGAGATAGCTGCCCATCGTGTTCTGGACTGTTATCTTGAGACTTAATTATTTTTGTCTCAGATCACTATTGATAACATCTTAAAATCTGTAACTTTCTCTTGAGACTTAATTATCTTGTGATCACAAGATAACACCTTGAAATCTGTAACTTTCTCTCGAGGCTTAATTATCTTGTGATCTCAAGATAACACCTAATGATAAATCTGCTAGACACTTTCTCTCGAGGACTTAACTTTATCTTGTGATCATCTTGTGATCACAAGATAACACCTTGAAATCTGTAACTTTCTCTCGAGACTTAATTATCTTGTGATCTCAAGATAACACCTTGAAATCTGTAACTTTCTCTCGAGACTTAATTATCTTGTGATCACAAGATAACACCTTGAAATCTGTAACTTTCTCTCGAGACTTAATTATCTTGTGATCTCAAGATAACACCTTGAAATCTGTAACTTTCTCTCGAGATTTAATTATCTTGTGATCTCAAGATAACACCTTGAAATCTGTAACTTTCTCTCGAGACTTAATTATCTTGTGATCTCAAGATAAGTTATCTCACATTCATAACCTTGTTATCATTATCTTGGTTACCTTGTGATCTCAAGATTATCATGATGATAAGTTATCTGGAGATCATGACTTGGTTATCTAGTAATCTCAAGATAATAGTCTGGAAAGTTGAAGACTTCCGTAACTCAGTGGTATGTAATTTTCAGATAAAGGATCAGGTTTAATGTGAGCCGACTGGAGTGATGCGCTGCTTACAGATACAGTGTTCTGGAGTGTTATCTTGAGACCACAAGATAATTAAGTCAAGATCTCAAGTTAAAAATGATCTTGCGATAGTAATCCTGCAGTCATTTAATTATCTTGTGATCTCAGGATAACAAAACTATCCTGACATGAGGTTAAAAGATTTATTCTGAGATCATGGCTTAATTATCTTGTGGTCTCAAGATAACAGTCCAGAACTGCCTCAGTATTTCAGTGGCATGTCGTTGAGTTAAACACCCCAGCAGCACTGCTCTGTCTGATCCCCTCACACCAGCACCACACACACTAACACACCACCACCACCCACATAGTACCTGCTCTGTGGTGGTCCTGTGGGGGTCCTGACCATCGAAGAACAGGGTAATACAGTATACAGAGAAACAGATGGACTACAGTCTGAACTGTAGAGCTCTGTAGGGGTATGTGCGGCTTTACCGAGTGGGCTGATGATTGTAGCAGACGGTGTACAGGTCTCAGGATGGTTCTGAAGGCTCCATTAAAACCTGAAATCCAGACAAAGCCCTTCCAGCTGAGCGGGCGGAGAGCCGCTCACAGTAAAGGGCTGGAAGAGAATTCATATGAGCTTGTGTGTGAGCACAGAAAGGATGGGCAGGGGTGTGTGTGTGTGTGTGCACGCGAGCGAGAAGCGAGTTCCCTGTCCTAGTAGAGATCCGAGTGTGTCTGCATGGAGAGCGTCTTCCTGTTCATCTTAACTGTGCTCGTCTTCACGTCTCTCTCTGTTTCTCTCATGTGAAGAATAAATTAGGAGCCGCAAGTTTATTTTGGATCCTGAATTAATTACAGACCCAGGTGTGTGTGTGTGTGTGTGTGTGTGTGTGTGTGTGTGTGTGTGCATGCGTGTGTTGTTTCTGCATGTGTGTGTTGCCGTGCTTCTGTGTTGACGTGTTTGTTCGTGTGCTCAGTAAACAGCAGTGCCCGTGTGACGCCCGTGTTGTGCTGTGTGTTTAACAGAATGAGTCTCGGAACATTGAGATGTTGGCGGCTGCGTGTGCGGTTGGCGTTGGCTGCTGCTTTGCTGCTCCTATTGGAGGTGAACGAACACCCACACACACCCACACACATACATGGGTTCCAACACAATATCCTGCAGCACCAGACTGAACTGCAATGGCAGAGTCTGAACCCTCCTACTTGGACTATGCGTACTAGACTGGACCCAGTCTGCACTGGTGGACCGGTGCAGCAGTCTGCTATTCCAGTATGCAGACGCACCACGTCCACCATCTTACCAACGTCCCTTATTGTAAGACGTAATGGTCCTGTTCACATGAGATACAGCTCTGCACTAGCGCCTAGCGCTACGACAGGTAGCTTGACTCTGACAGGTAGCTCAACTAGGTAGCTAGTGGTCAGCGTGGCTTAACGGAGAACACCACTCGTCACTGAGCTATCACTCCATGTGGGAGACTGGAGTTGGAATCCCAGTCTGGGTGACTATGCTGTGCTACACCAGTAAGAGTCCTTGGGCAAGACTCCTAACGCTACACCGGCCCACCTCTGATATGATAAACCTTGTAAGTTGCTCTGGATAAGATAACTAATCTAGCATGTATCTCCATTTACACATTTCATAATGAATAGACCAACAGAAATGGCCCAACCCTGCTTGGAAAGACGTTCGGTTCCATTGACTTCCATTCAAATTAAATGAGGTAAAGAAAGAAGAAAGAAAAGAGTAAAGAAAGCACATGCAGTGGCAGTGCCCACAGCAGGGGGCGCCACTGCCTCTTAACCCAGGGAATTAACTCTGATTAACACTTTAGCTATGGGCTAAAGGCTCCTCCACTCGTGCTACACTGAGTAACTTGGATCTGACACACTTCCAGAATGTGTGGGGCATTGCATTTGTGGGCGGAGCATGGATGGGTCAGCTGACTGGGTGTGTGATTGTGTTCCAGGTGTGCTCTTCAGTATAGAGGTCACCTCCACCTTCTTTGCCGTGAGGAACTACTGGAGAGGGTTTTTTGCTGCTACGTTCAGTGCCTTCATCTTCAGAGTGCTGGCCGTGTGGAACCGAGACGAAGGTGCGTTTGGACCGACTCGTTTCCTCTGCTGATATCATGATCATGTTTTGTGAACCTGAGAGACTTTTCTTTGAGTGTCTTGGACTTTTCCCCGGTTTGACCCCTCAGACCATCCGTAGTGACCCAGGCTAAAGCCCAGCTGGTGATGAGTTTTGCATTAATGTAATAAAAACGACACGGAATTATTAAAATTCATAAATACGTTCTAATAAAGCTCCCTCTGCCCACTGATATGGACACAACTGCAGGCACTGCTCATAATAAACACATGCCAAAAATAGAGATTATAAAGTATATTATATTTTAAAGTTTATTATAAAGTATAATAGTGGTGTATCATCATTACCAGATAATCACGATAGATAGATCTTATATAAGCTAATATCTATATCACAGATTGGTTGTAGTAGCATTATAGCAGGTGTTGGCGTAGATGGAATGTGGCAGATTAATGCACATAGTGAGTAAGACATGGTGAGAGTATGGTGATTTATTGCTCAGTGTAAATTAACATGTTGGATATTAGATTTACTAGAATGTCGTTCTGGATATTAATGTGACTTTAATATTATTTGATTATTACACCTTTATTTAGTTTGTTTATTAGAACGTGATTATTATTATTATTATTATTATTATTATTATATTTTTTTATTATATAACTTATTATTATTATTATTATTAGTAGTAGTAGTAGTAGTGTTAGTAGTAGTGTTGTTGTTGTTGTCAGTAGTAGTGTAGTAGTGTTGTTGTTGTTAGTAGTAGTGTTGTTGTTGTTGTTGTCGTCAGTAGTAGTGTTGTTAGTAGTAGTGTTGTTGTTGTCAGTAGTAGTGTTGTTGTTGTTAGTAGTAGTAGTGTTGTTGTTGTTGTTGTCAGTAGTAGTGTTGTTAGTAGTAGTGTTGTTGTTGTTGTTAGTAGTAGTGTTGTTAGTAGTGTTGGTGGTGTTGTTGGTAGTAGTAGTAGTGTTGTTGGTAGTAGTGTTGTTGTTGTTGGTAGTAGTAGTGTTGTTGTTGGTAGTAGTGTTGTTGGTAGTAGTGTTGTTGGTAGTAGTAGTGTTGTTGTTGGTAGTAGTGTTGTTGTTGTTGGTGGTAGTAGTAGTGTTGTTGGTAGTAGTAGTGTTGTGGGTTATGTTTGTTGTTGGTAGTGAAGTAGTAGTATTGTTGGTAGTAGTGTTGGTGTGGTGTTAGTAAGTAGTGTTTGTTGTGTGGTCGGTAGTAGTCAGTGTAGTTGTTTGTTGTGTGTAGTAGTAGTGTTGTTATCAGTGGTGTATGGTGTGGTTGGTGTTGTTGTTTGGTAGTATGTTGTAGTGTTGTTGCTTGGTAGTAGTAGTCGTGTCAGTAGTGTTGTTTGTTGATAGTAGTGTGTTGTGGTTTGTTGGTAGAGTTACGTTGTTGTTGGTAGTAGTAGTGTTGTTGGTAGTAGTGTTGGTGGTGTTGGTGGTAGTAGTAGTGTTGTTGTTGGTAGTAGTGTTGTTGTTGGTAGTAGTAGTGTTGTTGTTGGTAGTAGTAGTGTTGTTGTTGTTGTTGGTGGTGGTGGTAGTAGTAGTGTTGTTGGTGGTAGTAGTAGTAGTAGTAGTAGTAGTAGTAGTGTTGTTGTTGGTGGTGGTGGTGGTGGTGGTAGTAGTAGTAGTGTTGTTGTTGGTAGTAGTAGTAGTAGTAGTGTTGGTGGTGGTGGTGGTAGTAGTGTTGTTGTTGGTAGTAGTAGTAGTAGTGTTGTTGTTGTTGGTGGTGGTGGTAGTAGTGTTGTTGTTGGTGGTAGTAGTAGTAGTAGTGTTGTTGTTGGTGGTAATAGTAGTAGTGTTGTTGTTGTTGGTGGTGGTGGTGGTAGTAGTGTTGTTGTTGGTGGTAGTAGTAGTAGTAGTAGTAGTGTTGTTGTTGGTGGTAGTAGTAGTAGTAGTGTTGTTGTTGGTAGTAGTAGTAGTAGTGTTGTTGTTGTTGTTGTTGGTGGTAGTAGTAGTAGTAGTGTTGTTGTTGGTGGTAGTAGTAGTAGTAGTAGTGTTGTTGGTGGTAGTAGTAGTAGTGTTGTTGGTGGTAGTAGTAGTAGTGTTGTAGTAGTAGTGGTAGTAGTAGTAGTAGTGTTGTTGTTGGTGGTAGTAGTAGTAGTAGTAGTGTTGTTGGTGGTAGTAGTAGTAGTGTTGTTGGTGGTAGTAGTAGTAGTGTTGTTGGTGGTAGTAGTAGTAGTAGTGTTGTTGTTGTTGTTGGTGGTAGTAGTAGTAGTAGTAGTGTTGTTGGTGGTAGTAGTAGTAGTAGTGTTGTTGTTGGTAGTAGTAGTAGTAGTGTTGTTGTTGTTGGTAGTAGTAGTAGTAGTGTTGTTGTTGTTGGTGGTAGTAGTAGTAGTGTTGTTGTTGGTGGTAGTAGTAGTAGTAGTGTTGTTGTTGGTGGTAGTAGTAGTAGTAGTAGTGTTGTTGTTGGTAGTAGTAGTAGTAGTGTTGTTGTTGGTGGTAGTAGTAGTAGTAGTAGTGTTGTTGTTGGTGGTAGTAGTAGTAGTAGTAGTAGTGTTGTTGGTGGTAGTAGTAGTAGTAGTAGTAGTGTTGTTGTTGGTAGTAGTAGTAGTAGTGTTGTTGTTGGTGGTAGTAGTAGTAGTAGTAGTGTTGTTGTTGGTAGTAGTAGTAGTAGTGTTGTTGGTGGTAGTAGTAGTAGTAGTAGTGTTGTTGTTGGTGGTAGTAGTAGTAGTAGTAGTAGTGTTGTTGTTGGTAGTAGTAGTAGTAGTGTTGTTGTTGGTGGTAGTAGTAATAGTAGTAGTAGTGTTGTTGATGTTGTTGTTGGTAGTAGTAATAGTAAATTTTTTGGTCATTGTTGTTATTATTATTATTATTATTATTGTTATTGTTATTATTATTATTGCTTTATTCTAGCTTTTAGATCAGACTCAGTCTAATCTAGATGCACTGTGCCTGAAGGAAATGTGTTGGTACTTCAGACTGAGCATGATCCTGAGCAGTTGCTCAGTAAGGTCTCTCTAACAGGCCGAATGTGTTTGTGTGTCTAGAGACCATAACTGCTCTCTTCAAGACTCGGTTCCGGCTGGATTTCCCCTTTGACCTCCAGTAGTAGTAGTGTTGTTGGTGGTGGTGGTGGTGGTGGTAGTAGTAGTAGTGTTGTTGTTGTTGTTGGTGGTGGTGGTAGTAGTAGTGTTGTTGGTGGTAGTAGTAGTAGTAGTAGTAGTAGTAGTGTTGTTGTTGGTGGTGGTGGTGGTGGTGGTAGTAGTAGTAGTGTTGTTGTTGGTAGTAGTAGTAGTAGTAGTGTTGGTGGTGGTGGTGGTAGTAGTGTTGTTGTTGGTAGTAGTAGTAGTGTTGTTGTTGTTGGTGGTAGT
>JAMWET010000895.1:37500-45000 GCA_024036415.1 Prochilodus magdalenae
TGTAGCTCCGCCCACAACTTTAGAACTGCCTTTGTACTCGCAAGCTTTGGTGCTAGCTAGTGGAAGCTAAGAGTCAATCACGGGGGCTGCTGTGCTGTTGGCCGAACCTGAGCAGGTTATTTTAGATGGCAGCGTCGTGGCTACAGCTGGCAGACAGCCGTGTGGGTTCTCAGCTTCTTATTTGCCGGCTTCTTGTTTGAATTTTCACATTCCACCTTAAGAGGTGCAGCAAAAAAGCTACCAGTCTAGTTTCTAGTTAGAATTTCCCTGTTCCACCTTAAATGGTGCATCGGTTACATTCTGTTTCATTCTGTCACTGACATTTAGCTACTTGTTCGATAAATTCCTGATCTTAATTTCCCATTCCACCTTAAATGGTCCAGTGGTGACACTGACATTCAGCTACTTATTCGCTGACATCTTGTTCTAAATTTCCCATTCCACCTTAAAAGGTGTAGTATTTATACACTTGGAGCCTCAGTCTGTCTGTCCAGCTTATTCAGATTAGTTTGTTCCACCTTAAATGGTGCAGCAGTTGCATTCTGGTGCCTGTACAAGAAGACCTGGTGAGTAGGAAGAACTTCAGCCTGGTTTAGATAAACATCAACCGTGTACCGCTGACAGCTGGGATCCTTGGGAAGGGAATGGGAAGTGCCAACATCCCCGTCCCAGCCTGGAACACTGGGTTTCTCCACATCGTCCACCATGTTGGTTCTGTAGCTCCGGTGTGGTTGTATGTAAATGTTGGGGGTGTGAATATTCCGTAGGATTTTGGGATTCGGCCCGTTTTCCTGTCCTCTTTCGGAAAAGCAGGATTTGGATTTAAGGTGGAACGGCAGTGTTTGAGGTTCCATATTACACTACGACAGTCTAGATACAGCTGTACAGTCTATGGCACCTTTAATGCCATAGGAGAGTAGGGAGACCCCAGCCCCACCCCCCAGCGATGTAGCGCTGGATAAACACGCGCTTGTTCTGCGATAATTGCTGATTGTGCGCTCCAGCCGTACACGCGCATCCCGTATCCGCTCTGCCTGTACCGAACAGATGTTGGGTGTTGTCAGAATTCCCTACACGCTGTTGCTCGCTCTCTGACTCCCTCCGTCTCTCGCTCGCTCAGTTCCCCCTAATGAGCTCTTCATAAAGGTTCTCTCTTATTAACTGTTCATTATTCATGAGCGTTTTGCCTCATCCATAATACATATGCATGAGTTCGTTAGCGTAGCGCTTCTCCGCCATAGCTGTTGGAACTCTGGCTAGAGTTATGCCTAACTGGAGTCCTGTTTTGTACGTACCCACTGTGATGAGTCAGGCTTGGATTCTGAGGAGAGCAGGTATTGGATGATCCACCACCATAAGGAAGCTGTTTAAAGGAGCAGTATGTAACCTCTGGTGGTGAGGCTGTGTATTGCAACCCAGTAACCCCTGGTAAGCCATTTTGCCAGTCCACCTTAAAAGCTGCTGGGGGCCACATTTAGCACCTGAGGTGTTATCATAACTACCATTTAAGGTGGGGCGGGAGAGTTTGGACTAGGAGCTAGTAAATAAGAAGCTACATGTCATCAATATAGTGTAACTGCTGTACCATTTAAGGTGGAACAGGAAAGTTTGAACTCGCAAATAAGAAGCTGAACGTCGTCATAATGTCACTACTGCCCCCTTTAAGGTGGAACGGGAGAGTTTGAACAAGAAGCTAGTACATAAGAAGCTGAGTGTCATCATTATAATGGAACTGCTGCACCATTTAAGGTGGAATGGGAGAGTTTCAACAAGAAGCTAGTATTCAAGAAGCTGAATGTCATCATTATAATGGAACCACTGCACCATTTAAGGTGGAACGGGAGAGTTTCAACAAGAAGCTAGTACATAAGAAGGTGAATGTCATCATTATAATGGAACTGCTGCACCATTTAAGGTGGAACGGGAGAGTTTGAACAAGAAGCTAGTACATAATAAGCTGAATGTCAACGTTATAATGGAACCGCTGCACCATTTAAGGTGGAACGGGAGAGTTTGAACAAGAAGCTAGTACCTAAGAAGCTGAATGTCATCATTATAATGGAACCACTGCACCATTTAAGGTGGAACGGGAGAGTTTGAACAAGAAGCTAGAACATAAGAAGCTGAGTGTCGTCATTATAATGTAGCTACTGCACCATTTAAGGTGGAATGGGAGAGTTTGAACAAGAAGCTAGAACATAAGAAGGTGAATGTCATCATTATAATGGAACCACTGCACCATTTAAGGTGGAACGGGAGAGTTTGAACAAGAAGCTAGTACATAATAAGCTGAATGTCAACGTTATAATGGAACCGCTGCAGCATTTAAGGTGGAACGGGAAAGTTTGAACAAGAAGCTAGAACATAAGAAGCTGAGTGTCGTCGTTATAATGTAGCTACTGCACCATTTAAGGTGGAACGGGAGAGTTTGAAGAAGAAGCTAGTACATAATAAGCTGAATGTCATCATTAAAATGGAACCGCTGCACCATTTAAGGTGGAACGGGAGAGTTTGAACAAGAAGCTAGTACCTAAGAAGCTGAATGTCATCATTATAATGGAACCACTGCACCATTTAAGGTGGAATGGGAGAGTTTGAACAAGAAGCTAGAACATAAGAAGCTGAGTGTCGTCATTATAATGGAACCACTGCACCATTTAAGGTGGAATGGGAGAGTTTGAACAAGAAGCTAGAACATAAGAAGGTGAATGTCATCATAATGGAACCACTGCACCATTTAAGGTGGAACGGGAGAGTTTGAACAAGAAGCTAGTACATAAGAAGGTGAATGTCATCATTATAATGGAACCACTGCACCATTTAAGGTGGAACGCCTGATGACAGATCCCCCACATTTTACACACTGCTCCTTTAAACAGTAGAAACCATGACATGATGGGACTCCTAACAGCCACCTGGAAGGCCGTGTTGAGCACCCTCAGATAAACAGCTCTTCATAATGAAGCTCCTGTATTGATTCAGATCAAATGATAAAAGCTTACACTCTTATTTTGTGTTTTCAGAATAGCGAGTGGTTTCGGCGGGGCCCTGTTCGTCTATCTCAACCGGCTGATCGTCCAGTTCATCAGGAAGCAGAAGGCCATCAACAAGTTCCTCATGAAGAAGTGAGTCTGTGGGTGTGCATGCGTCTGCACGTGCAGTAATCTCTGGTTGGGACTAGCGTGGCATCCTGTTCCGCCAGGCGTTTGGATGTGCACGTGGATGCATGTGTGAGGGGACAGAGCGGGAGAGTGTGTCCCGTGTAATTGGCAGGGGTTCAGTGGGTTGTCGGTATACAAGCAGGAAATTGGAGCTGTGTGCTCGAGGCTGCGTCCCAAAGCACCCTTTAGGGTCGGCTTGTATGTAGTTAAAGGAGTTATAAACTGTTTTCCTGTGGTACCGTGGTAACGTGGTACCGTGGTAGCGTGATAGGATGCCCCCTGTCCAGTCGTGAAGGTTCCTCCCTACTAAATATTCCACAGTCCACCGTCAGTGGGATTCCAACACGGTGGATGCGACTGGGAACGTCAGCAACTCAATGACAGAGCGGGGTCAGCGGATACCGAGGGTCGTAGTGCACAGAGGTCGCCAACTTTCTGTAGAGTCCATCACTACAGACCTCCAACTTCATATGGCCTACAGATCAGCTCAGGAACAGTGTGTAGAGTTTCATGGAATGGGTTTCCATGGCGAGCAGCTGCATCCAAGCCTCACATCACCAAGCGCAGTGCAGAGCGTGGAGTGCAGTGGTGTAAAGCTCCGCCACTGGACTCTAGAGCAGTGAAGACGTGTTCTCTGGAGTGACCAATCATGCTTCTCCGTCTGGTGATCCAATAGACGAGTCTGGGTTTGGTGGTTGCCAGGACTACGGTACTTGTCTGACTGCACTGTGCCGAGTGTAAAGTTTGGTGGAGGGGGGATTACGGTGTGGGGGTGTTGTTCAGGAGTTGGGCTCCGCCCCTTAGTTCCAGTGAGAGGAACTCTTAATGCTTCAGCAGACCAAGAGACTCTGGACCATTCCATGCTCCCATCTTTGTGGGACAGTTTGGGGACGGCCCCTTCCTGTTCCAACATGACCGCACACCAGTGCACAAAGCAAGCTCCATAAAGACATGGAGGAGCGAGTCTGGTGTGGAGGAACTGGACTGGCCTGCACAGAGTCCTGACCTCCACCCGATAGAACACCTTTGGGATGGAATAGAGTGGAGACTGAGAGCCAGGCCTCCTCGTCCAACCTTAGTGTCTGACCTCACAAATGCTCTTCTGGAAGAATGCTCACTTTGGCTTGTTGACTGCAGCTAGTGTGAGGGCAGTGGGTGTGTTTGGTTTCTATCGGTCCATCATTAATGAAGTGCTGAAATGAAGGGTTTGGTAGTTTCAGTGTAACTGTGTGTGGTTTTTATATGTGCAGGCGCTTGTTGTATCCTGCTCTGGTCACCCTCCTGATCTCCACCCTCACCTTTCCCCCAGGATTCGGACAGTTCATGGCAGGCCAGGTAAGCCTCTCTCACAGCGTGTGTTTGTCAAGCACCTGCTCCGCCAAACGTGCCCCCCACTCCTTGGACACAACATCGCCTCCATATATTCTAGACAAGACCCTCAACTACACTACATAGTCCCTGTTCCCTAAATTGGCCCCCTTTCTACCCTACATAGACCCTGTTCCCTAGATTGGCCCCCTATTCTCCGATGCATAGCCCCTGTTCCCTATGTTGCCCCCTTTCTCCACTGCATAGCAACTGTTCCCTAGATTGGCCCCCTTTCTCCACTGCATAGCAACTGTTCCCTAGATTGGCCCCCTTTCTCCACTGCATAGCCACTGTTCCCTAGATTGACCCCCCTTTCTCCACTGTATAGCCCTTGTTCCCTAAATTGGCCCCCTTTCTACACTACATAGCCCTTGTTCCCTAGATTGGCCCCCTATCTATGCTACATAGCCCCAGTTCCCTAGATTGGCCCCCTTTCTCCACTGCATAGCCCCTGTTCCCTATGTTGCCCCCTTTCTCCACTGCATAGCCCCTGTTCCCTAGATTGGCCCCCTTTCTCCACTGCATAGCCACTGTTCCCTAGATTGGCCCCCTTTCTCCACTGCATAGCCCCTGTTCCCTAGATTGACCCCCCTTTCTCCACTGCATAGACCCTGTTCCCTAGATTGCCCCCCTTTCTACACTACATAGCCCCTGTTTCCTAGATTGGCCCCCCTTTCTACACTGCATAGCCCCTGTTCCCTAGATTGGCCCCCTTTCTCCACTGCATAGCCCCTGTTCCCTAGATTGGCCCCCTTTCTCCACTGCATAGCCCCTGTTCCCTAGATTGGCCCCCTTTCTCCACTGCATAGCCCCTGTTCCCTAGATTGACCCCCATTTCTCCACTGCATAGCCCCTGTTCCCTAGATTGACCCCCACTTTCTCCACTGCATAGCCCCTGTTCCCTAGATTGGCCCCCCCTTTCTCCACTGCATAGACCCTGTTCCCTAGATAGGCCCCCTATTCTCCGCTGCATAGCCCCTTTTCCCTACATTGGCCCCCTTTCTCCACTGCATAGCCACTGTTCCCTAGATTGGCCCCCTTTCTCCACTGCATAGCCACTGTTCCCTAGATTGACCCCCCTTTCGCCACTGCATAGCCACTGTTCCCTAGATTGACCCCCCTTTCTACGCTACATACCTCCTGTTCCCTAGATTGGCCCCCTTTCTACACTGCATAGCCCCTGTTCCCTATATTGCCACCTCCAACATGGCACAGCCCCTTTCTACACTACGTAGCCCCTTCCCCTAGACAGACACCTCAAATATTCCCTACGTACCCTTTACTGCATAAGCCCTTAGTCGCCTAGCTAACCCCTCTAGAACATTGCCTAGTGCCCTTGTTCCCTGCACTGCTTACTTAGCTCTTTAAAGAATGAAAGGGATGTCAGCGAGCCAGAGAAATGAAGAGAAGAGAAGACAGTGATGGAAAGATGGAGGAGAAGAAAGGTAAAGCAGGAAAGGAAAAGAAGGATGGATGTACATCAATTAGCTGATAAACAAGGGACCGGGCATTAGTCCCTGGCAGAGTCTACAGGATGAGTCAGAGAGAGAGAGAGAGATGGAGAGAGAGAGATAGAAGGGTGGGGGTGGCATGTGCGTCTCTGCCTACAGCGTCTGGGACCTGCTGCTGTTAATACTGTTTAATAAGACAGTGGAGAAGAACAGCGAGGCTTTCATTAGTCTCCACTAACCATCACCACTTCATCACTCGTCCCACGCGCACTTGGAGTGTGGATGGAGAGACATTTGCAGCGCTTTGTTTTCATTTTCATTGTCTGCTTTATGCGCTTTCTCTCTTTCTCTCTCCCTTCTTTCTCTCTAATGAGAGTGACTCAGGCGCTCAGCGCACCGCAGTCGCTTCAGAGCCTGTCTGACACGAGGGGCCTTCACATGCACCGAGGCGTAACCAGACGCGGGCTTGATGGGGCTGTGAAGGGATTAATCACCTGCGTTAGTGATTAATGAGTCTGATTCAGTCCGATCTCACCTAAAGAATGATCTTCCCTTTAAAAGCTGGGCCTGAGATGAGCTGTATTACTCTCCCTCATTAACGTTTTCAGCTTATGAACACCGTGTTCAGCTGCATCGCTGAACAGGAGAGGGGCCTCGAGTGATTCTCTTAGACTGGAGTTGTTACTGTAACTGGACTCACACATCCACCCCAGGACTCAACTCGGACAAGTTCTCAACTGACTCTTTTACTCAGCTCAGGCTAATGAGTCTGTCTCAGGCTAATCTGTTTTGTGACTTGACTCATACCCAGTTGACTCTTTACCCAGTTGAGTCTGACCTGCACTGACTTAACAGCTCCACTGACTAATGACTTGGCTCACTCAAGCTTAACTGACTCTTTACTCAGGCTCGCACTTAACTAACCCCTGGGCTGACACGGATACAAGCTTAACTCATGACTCAGCTTAGACGTTTACTGAACTGAGTCGCACCTTGACTTTGAGTCGTCAACTCACGACTTGGACTTGTGTTTAAATGACTCGCTCAAGGTTGCATTTAACTGACTCATGACATGACCCCAACCCATTCTTAACTGACTCCATTGCTCTTGACTCATGACTTTAACTAACTGACTCATGACTCAACTCCAACTCATGTCTAACTGACTCACTGACTCTTGGCATGCATTTAACTGACTCATGACTCGACTCCAGCTCATGCTTAACTGACTCATAATTCGTCTCAGACTCATGCTTAACTGACTCATAACTTGACCCCAACTCATCCTTAACTGACTCTTGACACGTGTCTAACTGGCTCACAACTCGGCTCCAACTCGTGTTTAACTGTCTCACTGACTCTTGGCTTGCCTTTAACTGACTCATGACTCGACTCCAACTCATGCTTCACAGACTCTCAACTCACATTTAACTGACTCATGACTCGACTCCAACTACTGCTTCACTGACTCCATTGCTCTTGACTCATGACTCAACTCCATATCATGTCTAACTGACTCT
>JAMWET010000895.1:50000-60000 GCA_024036415.1 Prochilodus magdalenae
CGCCGCGAGCTGTCAGTGAGTAGTGATCAGCGATCGCTGAGTAGCGTTGTGATCCTCCCACAGTTTGGGTGCAGGTGCAGATTCAGAGCTGGTTTAGTGTGTGTGTGTGTGGGGTGGATACACTACACACCTTAACTCCAGTTACCAACAGGTGACAAACCGCTGGATGCATCCGGGCCAGAGTGAGCGTTACACAACCATCGCTCAGCTTCTTCGTGCACTGTGGAAGCCTTGCATAACGTACTCACCATCCTCTGGTTACCTGGGACAGAGCGGACCTGAACGAAGAGCCTACTCACTCTCTCACTGTGTGTGTGTGTGTGTGTCTGTATGCGTGTGTGTGTGTATCTGTGTGTGTGTGTGTGTGTGTGTGTCTCAGTGCGTGTGTGTGTGTGTTTGTCTGTGTGTGTGTGCGTCTGTGTGTGCGTCTGTGTGTGCGTGTGTGTGTGTGTGTGTGTTTGTCTGTGTGTGTGTGTTTGTCTGTGTGTGTGTGTTTGTCTGTGTGTGTGTGTGTGTGTGTGTGTGTGTGTGTGTGTATCTGTGTGTTTGTCTGTCTGTGTTTGTTTGTCTGTGTGTGCGTCTGTGTGTGTGTGTGTGTGTGTGTCTCAGTGCGTGTGTGTGTGTGTTTGTCTGTGTGTGTGAGTGGAGTGTGCATCTGTGTGTGCGTGCGTGTGTCTGTATGTATGTGTGTGTGAGTGGTGTGTGTGTCTGTCTGTGTGTGTGTGTGTGTGTGCGTCTGTGTGTTTGTCTGTGTGTGTGTTTGTCTGTGTGTGTGAGTGGAGTGTGTGCGTCTGTGTGTGCGTCTGTGTATCTGTGTGTCTGTGTGTGTGTGTGTGTGTGTGTTTGTCTGTGTGTGTGTTTGTCTGTGTGTGTGAGTGGAGTGTGTCTTTGTCTGTGTGTGTGTGAATGGAGTGTGTGCGTCTGTGTGGAGTGTGTGTGTGTGTGTGTGTGTGTGCGTGTTTGTCTGTGTGTGTGTCTGTGTGTGTGTGTGTTTGTCTGTGTGTGTGTGAGTGGAGTGTGTGTGTGTGTGTGTCTATGTGTGTGTGTGTGTGTGCATCTGTGTGTGTGTTTGTCTGTGTGTGTTTGTCTGTGTGTGTTTGTCTGTGTGTGTTTGTCTGTGTGTGTGTGTGTGTCTGTGTGTGTGTGTCTGTGTGTGTATCTGTGTGTGTGTGTGTGTGTGTGTGTGTGTGTTTGTCTGTGTGTGTGTGAGTGGAGTGTGTGTGTGTGTGTGTCTATGTGTGTGTGTGTGTGTGCATCTGTGTGTGTGTTTGTCTGTGTGTGTTTGTCTGTGTGTGTTTGTCTGTGTGTGTGTGTGTGTCTGTGTGTGTGTGTCTGTGTGTGTATCTGTGTGTGTGTGTGTGTGTGTGTGTGTGTGTTGCTCTTCTCTCTAATTACCAGCTCTTGCAGTTGTTTGGATCAACCAATTAGATCAGTTAGCTCATTACCCACAGTTCATTTCAGGGTTCTCCTCGCAGGAGGCAGCAGACTGACACTAATGTGAGCGGTTATGGTTCTTCTTTCCCTCCTAATTAATAAAGGCAGAAGTCAGAGAGCACCTTGCTTTATCTCCTTTCCAGTCAAATCAGCCGTTACGTGAAGCTGTGTTTTCGGGAGGAGATCGGATGGATCCTGGACAATGTGCCACTCACTGGTCGAACGGCACGTTTGGTGGATTTACATGGAAACGCTGCTCAGTGCAGGTTCTTTTGTGTTGAGTTAAAATTGCTGTGGAGTGTAAAACTGTATCTACACTCCTCATCAGAGTAACAGCTGCTCCCAGAAGGAGGTGTGGGAGTGCGGTGCTGTTGGGAAGGAAGATGAAGGTGACCAGGATCAATAACTGATGATAAATTTAGACTGATATGATCAATATTTATTGAGCTACACATACAGAAGTCTGTCTCTCAGTATGGTGTCGGGCCGCCGTGTTTGCTAACCCAACACTCCAGACGTCTCGGTATGGCGCTGTAGAGGTTCCTAATGGTGTCCTGTGATAATCCATCCCATGCAGCTTGAATATCCTCACACAGTTCCTGCAGATGGTGCGGTAGGGGTGGAGGTGGAGGGACACCAGGCCTTCTGGACATGTGACAGCAAACCGTTCATCTTGGTGCTGATCATGGTGCCTCCACATATGGATTTATCGACCCGCTGCCATTCTGAGTCACTCCATGACAGTCTGGTACGACACCACTGCAGTGTTTGGTGACGGTGGCGTGGTGTTAAGGACAGTCGTGGTAACGGTCTGTGTACATGTAGTCCTGTGTGGTGCAGCCGTCTGCCAATGGTGCTGCACTAACAGGATGACTCATGGAGGACACCACTGCTCGCTGGAGGTCTGTAATGGTGGGTGTTGGGTCAGTCAGGTACAGAGATAAGACCCGTCCTTGCTCACGTCACATGTGCGGCCGAGCGTGAAACTTCGATCATTAGCATATCTCACGATGTCAGACCCAAGTTACATTCTTGTCAACCATTCCTGCACTCCTTCTGGGTGCAGATATTCTTTTGATGATGTGGGTAATTACTTTCTCTCTCTCTCTCTCTCTCTCTCTGTCTCTCTCCCTCCCTAGTTCTGGATGTCTGCTCTTGCCACCACCATCCCTGTACCATGTGGTGCCTTCATGCCAGTTTTTGTAATCGGTAAGTGAGTGTGTGTGTGTGAGAGTGTGTGTGTGTGTGTGTGTGAGAGTGAGTGTGTGAGAGTGAGTGTGTGTGAGAGTGTGAGTGAGGGAGAGTGAGGGAGAGTGAGTGAGTGTGAGAGTGTGTGAGTGTGTGTGTGTGAGAGAGAGAGTGTGAGTGTGAGTGTGTGTGTGAAAGTGTGTGTGTGAGTGAGGGAGTGTGAGAGTGTGTGAAAGTTTGTGAGATTGTGTGTGTGAGTGAGGGAGTGTGAGAGTGTGTGAAAGTTTGTGAGATTGAGTGTGTGTGTGAGAGTGAGTGTGAGAGTGAGGGAGTGTGAGAGAGTGTGTGTGTGTGTGAGAGAGTGTGTGTGTGTGTGTGAGAGTGTGTGTGTGTGTGAGTGTGTGAGAGTGTGTGTGAGTGTGTGAGAGTGAGTGTGAGTGTGTGAGAGTGAGTGTGAGAGTGAGGGAGTGTGGGTGAGGGAGTGTGGGTGAGGGAGAGTGTGTGTGTGTGTGTGAGAGTGTGTGTGTGTGAGAGTGTGTGTGTGTGTGTGAGTGTGTGTGTGTGAGAGTGTGTGTGTGTGTGAGAGTGTGTGTGAGAGTGTGTGAGTGTGAGTGTGAGAGTGAGGGAGTGTGGGTAAGGGAGAGTGTGTGTGTGTGTGAGAGAGTGTGTGTGTGTGTGTGAGAGTGTGTGAGTGTGAGTGTGAGTGTGAGAGTGAGGGAGTGTGGGTGAGGGAGAGTGAGTGAGGGAGAGTGTGTGTGAGAGAGAGAGTGTGAGTGAGTGTGTGTGTGAGAGTGAGTGAGTGGGTGAGGGAGTGTGGGTGAGGGAGTGTGGGTGAGGGAGTGTGAGTGTGAGTGAGTGAGTGAGTGTGAGAGCGTGAGTGAGGGAGAGTGAGTGTGTGTGAACGTGTGTGTGTGAGCGTGTGTGTGAGTGTGTGAGTGTGAGTGAGGGAAGGAGTGTGAGGGAGGGAGTTTGAGAGTGTGTGTGAGAGTGTGTGTGAGAGTGTGTGTGAGTGTGTGTGTGTGTGTGTGTGTGTGTGAGAGTGTGTGAGTGTGAGTGTGAGTGTGAGAGTGAGGGAGTGTGGGTGAGGGAGAGTGAGTGAGGGAGAGTGTGTGTGAGAGAGAGAGTGTGAGTGAGTGTGTGTGTGAGAGTGAGTGAGTGGGTGAGGGAGTGTGGGTGAGGGAGTGTGGGTGAGGGAGTGTGAGTGTGAGTGAGTGAGTGAGTGTGAGAGCGTGAGTGAGGGAGAGCGTGTGTGTGTGAGCGTGTGTGTGAGTGTGTGAGTGTGAGTGAGGGAGGGAGTGTGAGGGAGGGAGTTTGAGAGTGTGTGTGAGAGTGTGTGTGTGTGTGAGAGTGTGTGTGAGAGTGTGTGTGTGTGTGAGAGTGTGTGTGAGGGTGAGGGAGAGTGAGTGAGTGTGTGTGTGAGAGAGAGTGTGAGTGAGTGAGTGTGTGTGTGTGAGAGTGAGTGAGTGAGGGAGTGGGGGTGAGGGAGTGTGAGTGTGTGAGTGAGTGAGTGTGTGAGTGAGTGAGTGTGTGAGCGAGTGAGTGTGTGAGCGTGAGTGTGTGAGCGTGAGTGTGTGAGCGTGAGTGTGTGAGCGTGTGTGTGTGAGCGTGTGTGTGAGAGTGTGAGAGAGTGTATGTGTGAGAGCGTGTGAGTGAGAGAGAGAGTGTGTGAGAGTGTGTGAGAGTGTGTATGTGAGAGAGAGTGAGTGTGTGTGTGAGTGAGTGAGTGTGAGAGTGTGAGTGAGTGTGAGAGTGTGAGTGAGGGAGGGAGTGTGAGAGTGTGTCTGTGTGAGTGAGTGTGAGAGTGTGTGAGTGAGAGAGAGAGTGTGTGAGTCTAGTAGACAGTCAGGATTCCAAAGTGGCCCGACTGTATAAGCATTATCCCATCACTGGGAGTTCATGATTCCACAGCCGGTATTCCAGGAGAGCATCGCTGGCCATGCGCTTTCTGTGTTGGCAGGACGGATCGTTCACATCCTTAAATGGAAAGCGACGTGTGTATGGTGTCTGGAGAACACTGCGTTCCAGCAGTTTGGTTATATCCGGGTCAGGACAGCTCACCAACACATCACATTCTAAAGGAGAACATCACAACATCTGTCTGTGAGCTGGATCTCAGGAGAACGCGGATCATGCAGCAAGACAATAACCCTAATCACACCAGTGGTTCTACCAGAGAACCGTCAAAGAAGAATAGAGTTCATGTTCTGGAATGACCCAATCAAAGTCCTGACCTTAATCCATTAGGATGGTTATGGAAGGAACTGAAGGGAGCAGATCATGGAAGTGAGCTGTTCCCTACGGAGGAGCGGGATAACATTCCTCCAAGCTGATGTGCAGGACGGACCAACAGTGGGTTGCAGTTATTGTTGCGCTAGAGGGCCAGATACTGAGAGCTCAGGTTCACATACTGTTCCCTCACAGATGTGATCCACTGGATCATTTTCACCAGTGATTAGATCAGGTCTAATATTACGGTTCTCTGAGTCTACTTTAGGACTGTGAGAACCGGGTTCTGCTGTGTGTTCCACGCAGGTAGCGGTCAGGTTTGAGCGGGTGATGTGACTGATGGTGTGTCTGTGGTAGGTGCTGCGTTCGGCCGGCTGGTGGGAGAGAGCATGGCTGCCTGGTTTCCTGAAGGGATCCACTCGGACGGAGTGGTCTACTCTATAGTACCTGGAGGTTACGCTGTAGTGGGTACGAGCACATATACGACCCTGCTGTGACCCCTCACTGATCACCAGCCCCGCCCACCTCCCCCTCAACACTCACCTCTCTGTCTGTCTCAGTCTGATCTCTCTCTCTCTTATTCTAATCTGTCTGTCCTTCGCTTCTCTATTCTTCATCTCTTCTCTCCTCTCTCCCCCTCCTGTCTTTTGCCTTCCTTATATCTATCTATCTATCTGTCTATCTATCTTTCTATCTATCTATGTTTTTCTCTCTATTATTTCTCTCTCTCTCTCTCTCTCCTTTTTCTCTCTCCTTTCTCTTTCTTTCTCTACTTTCTTGCTCTCTCTCTTTGTCTTCCTTTTTCACCCCTCTCTCTCTTTCTCCCTTCTACCCTCTCTCTCTCTCCTTTTTCTCTCTCCTTTCTCTTTCTTTCTCTACTCTCTCTCTCCCTCTCTCTCTCTCTCTCTCTCTCTCTTTTCTCTCTCTCCCTTCTCTCTCACTCCTTTCTACCCTCTCTCTCTCTCCTTTCTCTTTCTTTCTCTACTCTCTCTCTCTCTCTCTCTCTCTCTCCCTTCTACCCTCTCTCTCTCTCTCCTTTTTCTCTCTCCTTTCTCTTTCTCTCTCTCTCTCTCCCCCTCTGTCTTTCTTTCTTTGTCTCGCTCTCTCTCTGTCTCCTACTCTCTCTCTCTCGCACTCTCTCTCTCTGTCTCTCCTCTCTCTCTCTCTCAGGTGTTGTTAATGTGAGAAGTGGTCCCACCCCTGTGTTTGGTAGAGTGGTGTTGTGATTATTAAACTAATATCCTGATTTATATGATTCTGTATCAGTTTGTCGGTAATGACTGATCATGTCGTCTTCCTCCTCTTCTTCTTCCTCTTCTGCGTTTTACTGTGTGTAGGTGCGGCAGCGTTATCTGGAGCGGTCACTCACACGGTGTCGACGGCGGTGATCGTGTTCGAGTTAACGGGACAGATCAGTCACATCCTCCCCATAATGATTGCGGTTATTTTGGCCAATGCTGTGGCTCAGAGCCTGCAGCCGTCCATCTACGACTCCATCATCCGCATCAAGAAGCTTCCCTACCTGCCTGAGCTCGGCTGGGGTCACCACGAGTGAGTACCTGTCCATCCCTCCCTCTGTTACATGCCCGGGACACTTTATTAGAAACACTCACCTTGTGCTTCCACTAGCTGGCCACTTTATTGGAAACACCTACTTTGTGCTTCCACTAGCTGGCCACTTTATTGGAAACACCTACCCTTTACTTCCACTACCTGGCCACTTTATTGGAAACCCCTACCCTTTACTTCCACTACCTGGCCACTTTATTGGAAACACCTACCCTTTACTTCCACTACCTGGCCACTTTATTGGAAACACCTACCCTCTGCTTCCACTAACTGGCCACTTTATTGGAAACACCTACCCTTTACTTCCACTACCTGGCCACTTTATTGGAAACACCTACCCTTTACTTCCACTACCTGGCCACTTTATTGGAAACACCTACCCTTTACTTCCACTACCTGGCCACTTTATTGGAAACACCTACCCTTTACTTCCACTACCTGGCCACTTTATTGGAAACACCTACCCTTTGCTTCCACTACCTGGCCACTTTTTATTGGAAAACACCTACCACTTATTTACTACCCACTTCCACTACCTGGCCACTTTATTGGAAACACCTACCCTTTACTTCCACTACCTGGCCACCTTATTGGAAACACCTACCCTTTACTTCCACTACCTGGCCACTTTATTGGAAACACCTACCCTTTGCTTCTACTACCTGGCCACTTTATTGGAAACACCTACCCTTTACTTCCACTACCTGGCCACTTTATTGGAAACACCTACCCTTTACTTCCACTACCTGGCCACTATATTGGAAACACCTACCCTTTACTTCCACTACCTGGCCACTTTATTGGAAACACCTACCCTTTACTTCCACTACCTGGCCACTTTATTGGAAACACCTACCCTTTGCTTCTACTACCTGGCCACCTTATTGGAAACACCTACCCCTTACTTCCACTACCTGGCCACTTTATTGGAAACACCTACCCTCTGCTTCCACTACCTGGCCACTTTATTGGAAACACCTACCCTCTGCCTCCTCTACCTGGCCACTTTATTGGAAACCCCTACCCTTTACTTCCACTACCTGGCCACTTTATTGGAAACACCTACCCTTTGCTTCTACTACCTGGCCACTTTATTGGAAACACCTACCCTTTGCTTCCACTACCTGGCCACTTTATTGGAAACACCTACCCTTTACTTCCACTACCTGGCCACTTTATTGGAAACACTTACCCTTTATCTCCACTACCTGGCCACTTTATTGGAAACACTTACCCTTTATCTCCACTACATGGCCACTTTATTGGAAACACCTACCCTTTACTTCCACTACCTGGCCACTTTATTGGAAACACTTACCCTTTATCTCCACTACCTGGCCACTTTATTGGAAACACTTACCCTTTATCTCCACTACCTGGCCACTTTATTGGAAACATTACCCTTTGCTTCTACTAACTGGCCATGCACGGAGCAACCATCCTGGATTTGATGAGGCTCTCTTGAGTTTCCAATTGAGCCTTCCTGCTGGGAAGTCGGAATTCTGAATGGAATTTCAGGATTAAACTCCAGGAAGTCATAGCCGATGTACGCATGAGAACTCCTTTCACAGCACACATGTATTTTACAACTAGGTCTTGGCCGCTCCAGCGTGGTTGTGCACGCAGAAGCCTCTATGTGTTTGTATAGGTGTCCCGAGCCCACTTTGGCGCCCCCTTCAGGACATACTCTTAAGATGTTCATCTGTTTATTGTTCCCTTCAGTGGTGAAACGAAAGATCCGCCGTGGCTCCAGTTCTAAACCCAACGAGCATACTTCAGACCCTGGTTTAGGCTTTTTGGTCAGACTGTGTGTGTCTAGTGATGGGAATCAGGTCTCCGTGTCCGTTCAGAGAAGCGCCTCTGTCCAGCGTAATCTAAAAAGGGCCCGTGCATTTGATTAGAGAGGAGTTTCACCTTATCTCAGGTCTATCAGCCGGTCCGTCTCTCATTGCCTGTTGACGTAGGACCTGCGTGAGGGAGCGAGAGAGAGGTGCTATTTCAGAAGGTTACGCGATCAGTCGGTGCCTTGTCCCAATTAGTGTAAATAGACAATCTGCATGTTAATGAAGAATTGCACAAGAGCTTTGTGTTACTTAACACTGCTTAGTTACACAATACCCTCACTCACTCTCTCTCTCTCTCTCTCTCTCTCTCTCTCTCTCTCTCTCTCTCTCTCTCTCTCTCTCTCTCTCTCTCTCTCTCTCTCTCAAAGCAGAGACAATATGTTTTAAAGGGTCATTCTCAGCACTGCAGTGACACTGACGTGGTGGGGGTCTGTTAGTGTGTGTGGTGCTGGTGTGAGTGGATCAGACACAGCAGTGCTGCTGGAGTGTTTAGACACTGTGTCCACTCACTGTCCACTCTATTAGACACTCCTACCTTGCTGGTCCACCTTGTAGATGGACAGTCAGAGACGATAGCTCATCTGCTGTTGCGCAATGCAGTGTTGGGCATCCTCTAGTCCTTCATCAGTGGGCACAGGACGCTACCCCCACTGGACGTTGCCCGACAGGAAGCTGCCCGACAGGAACCCTGCTGGGCAGGAACCCACAGAGACGAAGCTCCGCCCCCACAGGACGCTGCCCCCCACTAGTCCTTCATCAGTGGTCACAGGACGCTGCCCCCACAGGACGCTGCCCCCACAGGACGCTGCCCCACAGGATGATAGTTTTGCTTGGGGGACGATTCTCAGTCCAGCAGTGTCCAGCAACACTACTGTGTGTGATCCCCTAACACCAGCACACCACACACTAACACCACCACCACGTCAGTGTCACTGCAGTGCTGAGAATGATCCACCACCCACATAGTACCTGCTCTGTGGTGGTCCTGTGGGGGTCCTGACCATTGAAGAACAGGGTAATACAGTATACAGAGAAACAGATGGACTCCAGTCTGGACCTGTACACCTACAGAGTGTCCTATACGGTCAGTGGAGCTGATGAGATGGACAGTGAGATGGTCCTAATGAAGTAGGTGGTCGGGGTCTGTCTCTGGTTAGTATGGATACTGTTTCCAAACGTCAGCAGGAAAGTCAGCTCCAGCCAGAGACGGGCAGCAGGCTGTTTCCTTGTTGTGTTAATGTCTTGATGGACCGTCTTTGTGTTTGTTTATTTTGCTGGACGTCAGGAAGGAGGTAAAGACTAGAAGGTTCTGCTGTGTTATGTGGAGGTGCATGCGTCCGAGCCAGTGTCCTCAGGGAGCCCTGTGTCTTTGGCACTGCAGGGCAATGCTGGCAACCAAACAGCGCTGAAACACTGCCAGATCCGGTTTTGCAGGTGGAAGGGGGTGGTCCGCAGTCTCAGGAAGTGGGCAGAGTGTGTGACGTGGGAGAGGCCGCTTTCTGTTTTTTTTGCGTGTATGGACAACAAATTTGCTGAGGTCGAAGCACACTGAGTCAGCACAACACGCACCCTTGTTCATTTACATGGGTGGGTTTCAAGGGGAGCGGTGAAGTCATTCGGAATGGTTGGGTGTGAAACGCTCCGTTCTAGAGTCAGACGTGGTGTTAACAGTGGTGGTGAATGGAACCAGACGTCCACCTCTGAAAGCTCATGCGTTGAATGTGCTGCCTCCAGAGGCT
>JAMWET010000895.1:65000-96789 GCA_024036415.1 Prochilodus magdalenae
CAGACTGAAGCCGATCAGTCTCACTAACAGTCCCGATCCTGTGAGTTCTGGTCGTGTGGGAATGACTTTTTTCCGACCACATTTCTTCTGTGAAGTTGCCGGTTCTCCAAGAATTCTGGATGTAGCCACATCAGTGTTCAGACAGCCTCATCAAAGAATTAGTCAGTTGCGCCAGATTTGGTGGATGCCTTCCCTGGCACAATTCCGAGTAGAATTCCCTGTGGACTGGGATTTTATCCACTGCTGGTAGACCCATATGACCGTACGCTTCCATACACCTGCAGATTCAGCTACTTCCTTCGCAGTATGGTCTTTGGCCACGCCCACATGCAGTCACTCCTTTTAGCCAATCATTAACACCTGCTGTAGAGCGTTTTCCACACATGGAACGAGACATTCCCTGCACTGTACCACCTCTCCCCAATCTATGGATCCCACCACTCACTCCCCGGAGGGATTTATAGCTCCATCATCCTTGTGCAGCGCCACCTGCAGGAGCCTGAAGTTACTACCACCTTAAACACGCTAGGGTACCCATATGTCCGGAGAGTTATACATATAGCGTATATGTACACACTAGTGATACTAACAGTATCAGCCTGATAGCAGGGTGTGCCGTCTGTCCTCCCGACACTGAAACAGCTGGCAGGCTGGATGTAGACGGCTGACTAGTTTCTTCATGAGGTGTTAATGAACGTTTATGGTCATGCTTGAGCGCTCGTGAATTTAGAGAGTGCTTAATGTTCAGAGGTCAGAGGTGGCATAATCTGGATGACGGGTTCAATTCAGCATGCCGAGCTGTCCATCATCAGCCGTGTCTTTAGAGTCGGCCAGTACTGTATAACCTGTATGCGCTACAGGGTCTCATAACGCCTCTGTGTCTTCTGGCATTTAGAGATATAGAGCTTAATAACACTAGACCTTCATATCCATCATGTAATGAGCGCATTTTCCTTATGGCGGTCCTGAACATGGTTATTACTGGTGTTGTTGTTGTCGTTTGTTGTTTATGTTTATGCCTTGCCTTATCATTTCAGCTTAATAAGCCAGAAACCTATAAGTCCAAATAATACTCCAGCACATTCAGACAGGTCTTTGCCATGCATGTTTTGCTGATATCCAATATTATGGATATGCACATACATAAGCATATGTAGACAGAGAACTGTAGGTCATGTGTTTCTTGTAGTGATGAATTATTATATGAAAATGAATTAAAATGACTATTATAATAATCTGGTGTAGTAGGGTTGCATTGTGTACATGCACGGCTCCTCAGAGAGCAGCACACACCCCACCAGATACCGGTCTTAATTAAACCTCAAATCTCAATTTTTGTTGTTTTTCGGTTTTTGGTTGAATTTGAAAGCGCCTGTTGTTCTTTGCGTCATATGTGACTTTCATGACAAACGGACCAAAAAAAATGGCCGCTGAGTGCTTAGAATAAAATTCGGTTCCATAGACTTACATTACGAGTTAGGTATGTTTTTTCCTTCTCCTGTAAAGTCATAATTTGAAGATACTAGAGCAGTGATGTCAGCTAATCTAGACTAGCAGCTCTCTGTTGATACTGATATGAGTGTGAGGTCATAGCATAGTGTCCCGACTGGGCAGTAAAACCAGAGAAACGGGCCGAACGGACTGAAAGACCACCCAAACACTGAAGTAGCTTCTTGGTCATTTGAGGAGAAACGCTACACTTTGGCACGGAGCCTTCGGCACAGTAGAGTTGATCACTGTAACGGTCCTCTTACCGGAGATTAGCCTGTACAGAACACAGCAGCATGGATCTCAACACCGCCAAACACCGACCATCACCCCTGTTTAGAACCTACACTCACTGTTTGCCACAGGGCCATCGCCCAAGACATGATTTGATATCTGGTGTCTGCTTACCTAGTTCCCAGAGGGAGATGCTAGGCTAACATTGCTAACAAGCAGTGGACTTGGGCGGTCTCCGTTGTTTCACGCACGCACGTGGAAGGAGTTTAGAACGCAGTACGGCTAGCTTTAGAACCTACAGAACCCACAGTAAACCTCTCAGCCACCGGAACTACTTTTACCTCATCACCGAATGGGGTATCATTCCGCACAAGATGACTGAAGGCAGAGCTAGGTGAATTCCCAAGCACACAGGGAGTTTGTCACCTGGTAGGGAAGCTGGTTTGCAGTGTCCGATTCCGAATCTGACTCTGATCCCATTTTCAGCAGAGCACACACATGAAGAAACGCCTGACCAGTGACTCGCTGGACGTGTCAGGGTCTCAGCGGCGCTCTGTGCCTGATGTGATTAGTTGTAGAGTGCTGGTCAGCTGGCGTTTCAGCAGGCTGAGCATTTAAACTCCTCAGTGTTAATGTAGTTCAGTCGGAATGGTGAAACCCCGCATGTACACACAGTTACTACGGGTTAAGGAGAACGTCCTCGCGCTGATCTCGAATAGGTGTGTGAAGTGCCCTAGGTTTTGAGTATGTATTTATGGAGGTGAGTTTGGTGAGAATCCAGGTCCGTTGTTTATTAGCAGTGTTAGCCTAGCCTCTCACACTGTCGCAGCAGCTCTAGGTATAGACGAGTCGTGGGTGATGGACTGTGCTGAGGTTGGTGCTGCAGGCTCTCGCAGAACTCTTCCTGTACGACCTGAGTGGAGCTGTAGTGATGATGGTATAGGGGACAGAGTGACGCTAGTCCTTAACCGACTTCACAGAACAAACAGCAGTTTAGTGGAATCAGGATCTAAACCTACAACTGTGTGTGTCTCTGTGTGTGTGTGTGTCTGTGTGTGTCTGTGTGTGTGTGTGTGTGTGTGTGTGTGTCTGTGTGTGTGTGTCTGTGTGTGTGTCTGTGTGTGTGTGTCTGTGTCTGTGTGTGTGTGTCTGTGTGTGTGTGTGTGTGTGTGTGTCTGTGTGTGTGTGTGTGTCTCTGTGTCTGTGTGTGTCTCTGTCTCTCTGTGTCTGTGTGTGTGTGTCTGTGTGTGTGTCTCTGTGTCTGTGTGTGTGTCTCTGTGTCTGTGTGTGTCTCTGTCTCTCTGTGTCTGTGTGTGTGTGTGTCTCTGTGTCTGTCTCTGTGTCTCTGTGTCTGTGTGTGTCTCTGTGTCTGTGTGTGTCTCTGTGTCTGTGTGTGTCTCTGTCTGTCTGTGTCTGTGTGTGTCTCTGTGTCTGTGTGTGTCTCTGTCTCTCTGTGTCTGTGTGTGTGTGTGTCTCTGTGTCTGTGTCTGTCTCTGTCTCTGTGTCTCTGTGTCTGTGTGTGTGTGTCTCTGTGTCTGTGTGTGTGTGTGTGTGTGTGTGTGTGTGTCTGTGTGTGTGTGTGTGTGTGTCTCTGTGTCTGTCTGTGTGTATCTCTGTGTGTCTGTGTGTGTCTCTGTGTGTGTGTGTCTGTGTGTGTGTCTCTGTGTCTGTGTGTGTGTGTGTGTCTGTGTGTGTGTCTGTGTGTGTGTGTCTGTGTGTCTGTGTGTGTGTGTGTGTGATTTGTGACTCAGTATTGACGCAAAATTAGACCCCATATAGTCCTCACCTACCAAACCCCTCAACCCACACACCCATCGTCATCCAGTCATTCATACACTAATCACCACAATTAAAATCCTGTTTATTCCTCTCTCTCTTTCTCTCTCTCTCTCCCTCTACCTCTCTCTCTTCCTCTCTCTCCCTGTACCTCTCTCTCTTCCTCTCTCTCCCTGTACCTCTCTCTCTTCCTCTCTCCCCCTGTACCTCTCTCTCTTCCTCTCTCCCCCTGTACCTCTCTCTCTTCCTCTCTCCCCCTGTACCTCTCTCTCTTCCTCTCTCCCCCTGTACCTCTCTCTCTTCCTCTCTCTCCCTGTACCTCTCTCTCTTCCTCTCTTCCTCTCTCTCCCTCTACCTCCCTCTTCCTCACTCCTCTCTCTCTCTCTCTCTCTCTCTCTCTCTCTCTCTCTCTCTCTCTCTCTCTGAAATATGTAATATACTAATATATATATATATACTTTTATACTTGCAGTTTGTGCATGCGTGTTTGTGTGTGGGGAGAGTACGGGGTTTGTGGGGGGAGTACAGGGTTTGTGGGGCTGTACTGGTTTGTGGGGGGGAGTACAGGGTTTGTGGGGCTGTACTGGTTTGTGGGGGGGAGTACAGGGTTTGTGGGGGAGTACAGGGTTTGTGGGGCTGTACTGGTTTGTGGCGGGGAGTACAGGGTTTGTATATGATCTCACATCCTGAAAACAAACCTGTAGAGTTTCATGGATTTCGTCCTCCTGCTCTCCAGACGCACAGCAGCTCTGAAACAGCGAGGGTGATATTAATAGTGTGTGTGGCTGCAGAATGATGTCACTGATTCCATTTTAAGACTGTGGGAATTCAGAGCGAGCGAGGTGGGATGTGGGGGGAGTGAGAAATGGGGGCTCTTGTGTGTAGCTGGAGTGACACTTTAAAGGCATTAATCAGTCGTGTGTGTGCGTGTGTGTGTGAGAGTGAGCGTGTGGGTGTGTGAGAGAGTGAGCGTGTGTGTGAGCGTGTGTGTGAGCGTGTGTGTGAGAGTGAGCGTGTGTGTGTGTGGTACTTGTATATGTATAGGATGGTATGAACATTTATGAATGCTGGTCCTCACTTTTACATGTTTTCACTATAAACCACATTTGTTTAGAAAAACTAATACCGAACATCCGTGTTTTGGATACTGAGGTTCAGGTTTGGGTTAGAGTACCATAAGGATCAGTAGAACTCTGTGAATGACCTCACAAGTATAGTAAGGAGGGTGTGAGAGTGTGTGAGTATATGAGTGTGTGTGTGTGAGTGTGGTGTGTGTGTGTGAGTGTATGTGTATGGGTGTGTGTGAGTGTATGAGTGTGTGTGTGTTTGTGTGTGTGTGTGTGTATGATTGAGTGTGTGTGTGTGTGTGTGTATGATTGAGTGTTTGTGTGTGTGTGTATGTGTATGATTGAGTGTATGAGTGAGTGTGTGTGTGTGTGTGTGTGTGTGTGTGTGTGTGTGTGTGTGTGTATGATTGAGTGTGTGTGTGTGTGTGTGTATGAGTGAGTGTGTGTGTGTATGAGTGAGTGTGTGTGTGTGTGTGTGTGTGTGTGTGTGTGTGAGTGAGTGTGTGTGTGTGAGTGAGTGAGTGTGTGTGTGTATGAGTGTGTGTGTGAGTGTGAGAGAGTGTGTGTATAAGTGTGTGAGTGTGTATGTGTATGATTGAGTGTATGAGTGTGTGTATGTGAGTGTGTGTGTGAGAGAGTATATGAGTGTGTGTGTGTGTGTGTGTGTGTGTGTGTGTGTGTGTGTGAGTGTGTGTGTGTGTGTGTGTGTGTGTGTGAGTGTGTGTGTGTGTGAGAGAGACTGTGTGTATGAGTGTGTGAGTGTGTGAGTGTGTGTGTGTGAGAGAGAGTATATGAGTGTGTGTGTGTGTGTATGAGTGAGTGTGTGTCTGTGTGTGTGTGTGTGAGAGAGAGTGTGTGTATGAGTGCGTGAGTGTGTGTGTGTGTGTGTATGATTGAGTATGTGTGTATGAGTGTGTGTGAGTGAGTGTGTGTGTGTGTGTGTGTGTGTGTGTGTGTGTGTGTGTGTGTGTGTGTGTGTGTGTGTGTGTGTGTGTGTGTTGTTGGTTACATAATTCTACTGTAGGGCACTTTGACTAGGAAGCAGCAACAGTTGCTACGGTTACCCCTGATTCAGGCTGTCTCATATTTCTCTCTCTCTCTCTCTCTCTCTCTCTCTCTCTCTCTCTCTCTCTCTCTCTCTCTCTCTCTCTCTCTCTCTCTCTCTCTCTGTAGGATCCTGATGTAGAGGATGATATGACTATGAGAGAGGTGAGGAACATTAATACATTAATAGGTTCATTAATATGTATGTTATAACTGCAGGTGACTGTATAATAACTATCACACTGCCGTCTTTATTCCCTCTCCCCTATTTATCCTTCTCTTCTTTGTTCTCTCTGTCACTCACCCTCTCTCTCTCTCTCTCTCTCTCTCTCTCTCCTGCTGCTCTCCCTTCTGTCCTGTCTCTCTCTTATTTCTCCTTCTCCTATTTCATCATCGTCTGTCTCTCACCTTTTCTCTTTCTGTGTTTCTCTTTGCTCCGTCTTCCCTTCCCACTTTCTCTCTTAACTCTTTTCTCTTACTTCTCTTTTCTTTTGAATGTATTTCTATCTTGCACTTCTTCCTTTATTACCCTCTCTCGTTCTTCTTTTCTCTTTTGCTGCATATATGTTGTTTCTTTCGGCCCCTTCTCGCCCTCTTCCTCACTCTATCTCTTCAGATTGCTGAGTGGGAGGAGCTACAACTTGACGAACAGGTCAACTTCAACAACTGCAAGATTGACCCCGCCCCTTTTCAGCTAGTGGAGCGCACCTCACTGCACAAGGTATGTGTTTGGGAGATGCATGTTTAGGCATTAATGCACTATATACACACCCACACCCACACACACACACAGACACAGACACACACAGACAGACACTCACACACACACACACACAGACAGACACTCACACACACACACACACACACAGGCAGACAGACAGACAGACACACAGACACACAGACAGACACACTCACACACACACACACACAGACACTCACACACACACACAGACACTCACACACAGACACTCACACACACACTTACAGACACTCACACCTAGACGCAGGTGTATTCCTTCACTGACATGATGTCACCAGTGGAGCGAGTGAATAAGTGTTTAAGGCTCTCTCTGTAGTATAACACACACACTCACATGGGGCGTGTGGGAGCACACACACACACACGCACACACGCGCGCACACACAGAGCTCATTCCCTCTTCGCCGCGAGCGCTGGATGTGCCTAATGTCCTCCATTCATCCCCTTCACACACCCACTCACTCCACACTCGCGCTGCTCCAGCCTAATTTCCCCGTCCTGCTTTTAAATATTCACCAGTGAGATTTCAGCCCAAATCCATCACAGCCGTCACACACTCATACGTCTGCTCCTAGACGAGTCCCTCCCCAGTGTTGTTACACCGCGGTTCATTTTTACCAGTCAGCTAGTCGTTAGTCGGGTTACCGGGTTCTCAGCAAGGTGCGGTGAAAGCATTCATGAACCCGGCCGTGTGCGGACTGAGTCGATGATCCAGTGTTTCATATCTGTGAGGTACCAGGATGTGAACCTGTGCTCTCAGTGCCAGGTGTGACCCTTTTGTGCAGCATCACCCGCAACTAACCATGTCAAGCAGGCTCAAACCATGCGGCCACCATCACCACCACGTTTCACAGACGGGATAAGGTTCCTATGGTGAAACACAGAGTGTGCAGTGATCTCCTTTCTCCAGATCTACTGCTTCTCATTTAAACCATTCGGTTTGTCCACAAAGCCAGTAGCTCTTCTGGCTCGACCATGTGGTCTTTAGCAAACCGCAGACGGACAGCAATGCGCGTTGTGGAGGGCAGTGAGGTTCTCCTTGCATCCCTGCCATGCTCACCACTGTTGTCCAGTGTTCTCCTGATGAGAGATGTGGTCCTCATGGTCCTCAGTGTTGGGTGTCAGAAACACACAATCCCATCTTCTTCTCCCATTAGGGTCACCTTAGGAATGATGTTACCGTGGGAACAGTTATCCTGAAACTGTTAGAGCGTGGTCAGAATTAAACCTGGTTTCTCCTAGATGTTTTTTTTTCTCCTGAATGGGTTTTCTGGGGCCATTCATTAGAAAATGTGCACAAAGCAAATGGAGATGGTGGTTGGTGTAGCTCAGTGGATAACACCACTAACCGCCACGGAGCCAACACCACATGTGGGAGACTGGGTCCCAAATCCCAGTCTAGGTGACTGTGCTGTGCTACACCAATAAGAGACCTTGGGCAAGACTCCTAACACTACATTGGTCTACCTGTAATGTGATTAGCCTTATAAGTCGATCTGGATAAGAGCGTCAGCTAAATGCCATAAATGTAAATGAGACACACACACACATTGTGTTCTTGACTTGTTGACCAATCAGAAGCTGTTCTTCTGACAAATCCACCAGTCACACAGAGACTGTGTGTGACTAGTTGGCCGATTCAAAAGATGTGTCCCCGACTTGTCGCCCGATAAAAAGCTGTGGCCCTGACTTGTCGCCCAATAAAAAGCTGTGGCCCTGACTTGTCGCCCAATAAAAAGCTGTGGCCCTGACTTGTCGCCCAATAAAAAGCTGTGGCCCTGACTTGTCGCCCAATAAAAAGCTGTGGCCCTGACTTTTCGCCCAATTTAAAGCCATGTCCCCGACTTTTCGCCCGATAAAAAACTGTGGCCCTGATTTGTCGCCTGATAAAAAGCCATGTCCCCGACTTGTGGGCCGATTAAAAAGCCGTGTCCCCGACTTGTCGCCCGATTTAAAGCCGTGTCCCCGACTTGTCGCCTGATAAAATGCTGTTTCCTGACTTGTCGGGCGATTAAAAAGCCATGTCCCCGACTTGTCGCCCGATTTAAAGCCGTGTCCCCGACTTGTCGCCCGATTTAAAGCCGTGTCCCCGACTTGTCGCCCGATTTAAAGCCGTGTCCCCGACTTGTCGCCCGATAAAATGCTGTTTCCTGACTTGTGGGCCGATTAAAAAGTCGTGTCCCCGTCTTGCCGACCGTTTAAAAAGCCGCACCTGCGACTTGTCGGGCGATTAAAAAGCCGTGGCCCCGACTTGTCGCCCGATTGAAAAGCTGTTACCCCTACCTGACGGTCGATGAAAGCCCATGTTCCTTGCTGCTGGACAGAAGCACACCCAAAATTCAGGCAGCTGTTTTAGCTAAGCTTCCTCTCTATTCTTTTAGTCCGGTCCTCTACATGAACGACCTGACTGACATGACAAACGTCTATTACCTGTCTTTCAGACTCACACTATTTTCTCTCTGCTGGGATTGGACCACGCCTACGTCACCAGCATCGGGCGCCTCATAGGAGTGGTATCGCTACGAGAGGTATGTAAGCTCTTTAGGTCAGGGGGATTTCCAAACCTGAAAAAAAAATATCCTGAGTGTTTCTGTAGGAGCAGTTTACACTGTGACCAAAAGTATGTGGACACTTGAGCTTGTTGAACATCTTATTCCAAAACCGTGGACATATATAGACTTCACCCTCATTTGCAACAATAGCAGCCCCCACTCTTCTGGGAAGCTTTTCACAAGATCTGGGAATGTGTTTGTGGAAATTTGTGACACAAGAGCTTTATGGATTCAGGCCCTGGTGTTGGACGGCCTGGCTTACAATCAACACTATGTCCTTAGGGGTTGAGGACGTCAGGGCTCCGTGCAGGCCACTGGGGTTCTCCGCTCCAGACTCCTTAGTCCATGTCTGCATGGATCTGGCTTTGTGCACAGGGACACGGTCCTGCTGGAACAGGAAAGGGTTCTTCCCCAAACAGCTGCTACAGAGCTGGAAGCGTAGAACCGTGTATAGCAGGGCAGGAGTTTCACACACTGACTTGGTAAAGCTGGCATCGTAGGACAGTGTGTCTACAGAGCTTACATGGCTGTGTGTTTGGTCTCATATGGTGGGTGTGAACTCATAGGTGTCCAAATGCTTTGCTTGATTTGATGGCCTACTTGAAATTCAGGGTCTCGTAAAAGAAAAGTTCAGTCTCTGCTTTTTAGCATGCGCGCATGTTTATCCCCAACTCTGTTGTGTCACAGCTCCGCAAGGCCATCGAGGGCTCCGTGACGGTGAAGGGGGTAAAGGTGCGCCCCCCTCTGGCCAGTTTCAGGGACAGCGGCACCAGCAGCAGCGACGCAGAAGTGACGGAGCTCCACAAACTGTGGAACCGCCACACCAACCTGACCCTGCCTCAGGACCACCAGCCCTCAGACTCTGACGAGAAGTCCCAGTGAGGGGAGAGAAGGAAGGAAAAGGGAAGACAGGAGGGAATACGGACGAACGAAGAGGACAGAACGGCCGACTTTACTTTTATCGTACTTTAGGAGCGACGGACGAACAAAAATAAGGTTTTCTGGAATCCTCTGTACTTTTTGTGGCGTGCCTTTATTTGGGGGGCCACGCCCACACAGACTCCACCCCTTCCCTGCCCCCATTCTATCATGTCCCGCCCCTTCTGCACTGATCCCTGTCTTTATTGGAGAAGGTGAGGATGTTTTAGAGCTCTCTCTGCTGCGTGTTTTCAAAAGGGACCTGTTATTTTAACCCTCAGCGCCACTTCTTCTGTTCTTCTCCATCTCTTCTTCTTCTTCTGACGCTCTTCTTCTCGAGCGGGTCTTCCTAACGTATGCCAGAAAGTGCGATTAAGAGAGAGAGAGAGAGAGAGAGAGAGACAGATAGAATGTCTACAGCACTGCAGTTTAAATATATATATATATAGTATTTTTAATATATTGAAAATCACATTTTGCTTTCTCCATTTGTTCAGACACGCAACGACAAACACTCCTTCACTGACATCCAACGTGTCCTCAAATACTGACCAGTCACACACTGACCACAGAAACGGACTAGCCTCATTTGATGTCATGTAAATTCCATTTAATGCTAAACACTAGAGATATTAACGCTAGTCCAGTGAACAGCGACGCACTTTCACAGCTACAGGACACTCGGCTGGGCTTTAGCCTGACCGGACGCTAACGCTACAGTTCAGTCAGAAGTGGCGGAGTAACGGAAATGTATTTATTAGTATTATTATTTCTCTATTTATCCACCTGAGCAGTTATTAAACCGATACTTCCTGCTGCTTAAAAGTGGCCAGATGAACGCCGTAGTTTGGCAGGAACTGTGACGCACACAATCCCCCCCACCCTTGCACTGGAGCTACGAGGCTAAAGTAGCTAACAAGGAACAGAGGCATATTAGCATTAGCACTATGCTAACCACATGCCTACATCTCATGGCTACCTCAAGCTACTTCCAGTCATCTCAAATAGGCATGCAGGTAGATAATAGATGCTAACTGGTGGAAATAAGCTCATATTTGCTTGTTAGCTGCATTAGCCTCGTAGCATAAGTGCTAAAACTGTCTTTGGTGGCTGATTGTGTTTGGTTTAAGGGGGAGACTGTGAGTTTGAGGTTTCACCAAACGATCACTGTAACGTCTGTATTTAAAGTCCGTCATGCTGATCTTTTAATAGGTGTCCACTAGCAGGATTTAGCGTTTAGCGTAGTCGGTGGACCTGAGCACTTGATCAAACACTTCTTCCCATTCCTGCTGAATTCAAGCGAGCTCGTTTTCATAGTCCGGCATCTTTTGATTCTGGTTTTGGATCCGATCCTGAGGTAGAAACGATGAGTGGTATTTACAGGGATAGTTAAAGGTGTAGTTAACGGGACAGTTCAGTGGAAAACCACACGTGCAGCGTTTCCCTTATAGCCTGGTTGTAGTCGATCAGCCGAGACGGATTTAGTGTCTGAAGTTTGCTTCTTTAGTTTTAAAGTTGCAGCTAAGAGGCTAATCTTGCTAACACACAGCAGAAGTCAATAGTCACCCAAATCTTTTACGTTCCGCACTTCGTCTACAAGGCTAGCACATGAGGAAGTTACTTGCATATTTAGCATTGTGCTAACCAGGTGCCTACATCAAACGTATGCCTTAGCCTGTGGAGTTGTTTAAGAGCCTGTATCCTACTTTTACTACTTTTAGTTTGTAGGTAAATCTACTCTGTCATTGAAAATTAATTTAAATTCATTTTTATGAATATGACCCTAACGGTAATGACTGCGTTCATAAATATGTAAACAATAATGCCTGGTTAAATAAATAAACTAATTATACATGTATTTTAAACAAATTAATTATAAACAGCGTACAACACCACAACACAGTGATTTGAATTTGAACGTGGATTGTCTTTTAAAACTGATTTTACTTTTTTCATATTCTGTATACTAAATATGTTGTCAAGTTAATTAGTAACGTATATATTTTATAAAATGTAATATTTTGCAGTTTTTTCTCATTACTGAAACAACTGTTTTAATTAAAATTATAGATTACACATTAGATTTTGAGGAATTAAACAGTGAAATATAACACAAATTAATTTTTTAAAATACATAAATTAAAATAAATATGTTGTGCAGTAATGAGAATTAATATATATATAAGTATAAAGATATATATAAATAAAGATATGTTTTTAAAAAATTAATAATGGACAGACTAAAGAATGTAGCACTTACTACACTTCTGTTTGGAGTAGAGAAGCTCCACGCCAGCTTCAGTTCCTCCTCCTTAGCCTACGTTAGCGACACTAGCGAGCCCCCCCGACAGTCTTTCAGCTAAACGTGATGGAGCAGAAACTCGTCTAAGGCTGTTTGGTTGAATCGGTGCTGCATTTAGGAAAGCAGCATTTGTTCCGGGCAGTGTTCTGGCCCATGTTTACAACATGACCAGACAACACTGAACACTACTATTCAAGCTTCCACGTTATGTATATATGTGTGTATATAAGAAACACAGAGCACTTTTAAAGATTAAAACTAAAATAAATAAAATAAAAAAGAAGCTTAAAAACTGATGGAAATTCAGCATTTCCTGAATCTTGGATAGGTTCCTGATGCAGTGTAAAAGTACTGACAGCTACAGGGTTAGCTTGTTAGCTACATTAGCCTCGTAGCTCCAGCGCTAAAGAGGCAAACCACACGTCCCGGCTCAGTGTTAGGGGTAAACCAGTGTCAGCTTTTCACTCAGGTGTTTCTTTAACATGTCTTACACGAGAATTCCACTGGATTTCAGGAATGTCCTCCATTGTTTAGTGTGTGAGGTGTAAACAGAGTGATTGAGAGCGGGTTTGGTGTGAGATTACAGTGGTGGTGGTTATGGGAACCAGGGTTCTCCATGTCTAGAACACACATATAGTCACTTCATCTGTCTAAACCCCCAGTGAACCTACACGTGTCTTCTGAGTATATGTGGAATGTTGATGATGGAAAACCTGGAAACACTAAGTTTCTTTGGGGGACTATCTGACCTCACAGCACCCTGCAGCATGTATCCCTCCACCATGAATGGAGTTTAAGGCTGAGATCTTCTCCACACTATCATAAACAGCGTCTCAGACATCAGGCAGCGTGTTCATAACCACCTCATGTAGGAACTTTCTGTGAGGGAGCTTTTAGAGGGGGACGTCTGGTTACCTTCACCATCACTGGGAAAAGGTCTGAGTGAATCTAGAACCACACTAAACCACTATGAATGATTTGCATATTAAAGACTGAATTATGGAGATGATTCAAGAGACAGATGGAGTTCCCTGTCAGTCCACACGTTCCATTCAGTCATAAGCTCTCTCTCTCTCTCTCTCTCTCTCTCTCTCTCTCTCTCTCTCTCTCTCTCTCTCTCTCTCGTTGTCCAGCTAATGTTGTGACCAAAAACAGAAGTGTTTTGAGACATAGCGAGTGTCCTAGAACAAGAACAGAGCCAGGCAGTTCTAACATGGTTGTTGACGGTCGTCTTGTTTGTTCTGTGCCTTTTTGATTTCTCTATGTTTTGTTTGTTTGTTTGTTTGTTTATTTGTTTGTTTTTATCAATTAAGTTGATTCGATATTGATTGACCACTGACAAGTGTCCATCATCTCACTGCAACCGATAAGCTTTAATCGTCTGCCTCTTGAGTGTGGGTGGGGGGCGGGGCTAATGTGTCTGATGGCGCACCTTAGAAGTATGATTTTAGGTTTACAGATTTAATATATATTTAATGTCACTTAACGTATCATAACTGCAATGAGCAAATTAACTTAAGATCAGACTTTCAGTTACCTGTTGTTGTTGTTGTTATTGTTTGTTTGTTGTCTGATGACTCCAGTCCCTGTTGGGAGATGTGTTCACAGTGTATTAGCGTTCTCCAGAAATGGTTCCTGAACGTCTGTCCATAACTGCCATGGCAACAGTGTAATGTTGCCCGAATGTTTGGAGTCTTTTCCGATTTTGGAAGCGACGTTAGAAGGAATAGCTTGGCCAAAAATCGAATCCACACAGTTTTCCCCTTATCCCGGGGATTAGGTTTGATTTAGGTTTGATTACATTTTGCCCCTTTAATTTCAAACTGAAGGATAGTGTGGAAGTCAATAGTCACCCAAATCTTCTCTGTGCTGACTGACACGATGAGACTTACTGAGAGCTAGAAAAGAGAACATGAGAACCTCGTCATGAGGCTGCGGGCAGCAACACGGCGAAGATCTATCTCGAGTTTATGGCTGGCAGTAAGTCCTAATGGCCTGGGTACATGCATATCATATCTGTGTGATCAATAGTCTGATAGAAATGTGGACCAATATCTCTGTCTAATTATCAATAGCATCTTAATACCGATGATAAAATAAAATTCAGAATATAACGATAACGCTAATAATTATGCGCTAAGCTATCCAGTACACGTGTTAACCATAGCACGCTGTGTTTTTGTTAGATCCTACTGACTCCGCCCACAAAATGAATAATACAGAACACGGCTAGTGTCACGCACCGCGGTAATACAGCATCGTTCTACCTCCTTAATAAAGGAGGATGTTTGGTTTGTCACTTCTGTCTCAGTGGTTGTAGTTCCTGCACTATAATGTTTGGTCAATAGGGGGAGCAGTGCACTCACCACTTCACCCTAAGCTCCGCCTACAAACTCAGCCATTGGCTTCCAAGCCACTGTGTGTTTTGGCTTATCGTCGCTGTCAGAAGAGAAAGATGTATCTGCATTTTTGTTGATTTTTAGTTTTATGCTTCATGTTATCACATGAGCTCCTGTTTACCCTGTGTGGAAATTCCATGAGGAATGGACCAACAGTCCCAAAACTGCCTAGAAAGACGTCCAGTTCCATAGACTTCCTTTCAAATTAAATGAGGTTTTTGGCCTCTCCTGTAAAGTTGCCATTTTGGAGATGCCTGTTTTTCTTTGGACAGTGACGATATGGAACATTTGCTGGGACATTCCGGCACTTGATTTCACGCACTAAGGCTGATTCATCGTCCGAGCAGATCAGGAAGCAATAACGTGGAATTCTGCATTGGTGTCGAAGAGGGATAATTGGATAACTGCACTTCCTCTTGTGTTCTAGTTGGATACACTGAAGCAAAAACTAAACAACTCCAAGCTTGGATATGCCCACAGCAGCCCAATGGATGCTAGATTATTGTGGGCATTCCAGTTTTTCCTTTTTAGTGTCCGATGGGAAGCTGAAATTGACATGGAAGCAGCTTGAAGTCTTTGGTTAACTATTTGGGTGACTATTGACTAGTGTTCAGTATTCTGCAGAGTTAGCTCATGAGGGCAAATCGGGGGACCAACCATGTCTTGGTTGATCATCCATGTCTGGACTAAGCGAGTTTCCGAATGGGTCATGGATGTAGATTGCAAACAACGACTTTCATGGAAACTGGATGCGATCCTCTCGGTTTGGGTGACTATTGACTTCTATGGTTAGCAAAGTTAGCTTTGTAGCTCCGGTTTAAAACTAGCATGGCATAATTTGGACACCAAATGCCTCTTGGCTTCGGAACCGTGTCCGAGGTGAGTGAGGAAAACTGGGTCGGATTTTTGCGCCGTACGTTCCTTCATCGTCTTGATCTCACTTAAGTGCCTACATGATCTCAGATGAATGTGATCTCAGCAGAGTTTGCAGAGTACACACACAAACCCAGCTCCATGCTATCCTCACACACTTCCTCACACGTGCACAGGGTAGCTGCGACGTGACTCCACTCGCAGTCCCGTCGGGTAAGCGTGGACGCAGCTTCTCCGCTCCCAGCGACGGGACAGAAGTGTCGTGTTTTCTGGTCCATTATTATTTCAGACACTAGCGAAAATCACAAGTGCATATTTATTAACAATCATCTAAGAGAAATCGAGTAGAGCAATAGCAGGTTTATTTTTGTTATTAATGTCATTATTATTATTATTATTATTATTATTATTATTATTGTTGTTGTTTTTGATGAACGATCTAAAGGTAATGAGGATGTGCAATAACAGTTCTTGTTTTGTTTTCTTCTTCCCAAGTGTGCACCTAACTAAATTCCAAATCCGACTCCACAAGGATGGGGAAACTGGCTAGCTGTGCCCGAATCTCAGTTGGCTCCATGTTCCCTACATAGTGCACTCATGGGTCCTAAAATACTGGCTCCTGTAGCCAAACAGGCTGCAATACGTCTCGGTCTGTGCTAGCCGGCAGGTCGCTAACGCACAAATTATTATTACTGCGGAATTAATCTGAATGGGAAGCGAACTGCTAGCATTGAGGTTAGCGTTTTTGGGCGGTTAGCATGCTGGCTAACCGGCCAGGAAAGCTAGCTAGTTTTAAAGCACATATTATTATTATTATTATTATTATTATTATTATTATTATTACTGTGGAACGAATCTGAATTGGAAGCTAACTGCTAGCATGCTAACCGGCCAGGAAAGCTAGCTAGTTTTAAAGCACATATTATTATTAATACTGTGGAACGAATCTGAATGGGAAGCTAACTGCTAGCATGCTAACCGGCCAGGAAAGCTAGCTAGTTTTAAAGCACATAATAATAATAATAATAATAATAATAATAATAATAACAATAATAATATTATTATTACTGTGGAACGAATCTGAATTGGAAGCTAACTGCTAGCATGCTAACCAGCCAGGAAAGCTAGCTAGTTTTGAAGCACATAATATTATTACTGTGGAACAAATCTGAATTGGAAGCTAACTGCTAGCATTGTGGTTAGCGTTTTTGGGCGGTTAGCATGCTGGCTAACCGGCCAGGAAAGCTAGCTAGTTTTAAAGCACATATTATTATTATTATTATTATTATTATTATTATTATTATTATTATTATTATTAATAATACTGTGGAACGAATCTGAATTGGAAGCTAACTGCTAGCATTGCGGTTAGCGTTCTTGGCTGGTTAGCATGCTGGCTAACCTAGCTAGCTACCGAGAGACCTAACCCCTAAGCCATGTTATATAAACTGGGGAAGGAAGAAACTGTGGTTCCGAGCTTCTCCATGTTTACCACCATACTGCTGGGAACTGGAACCAAACGTTGGGTACTGGTGGGACCTCGGTTCCCCCTGTCTGCGATTGGTCTGGGGAATTTGGTGTAGCCAGTCTTTTACAGTGTTGCTTCACTGTGTCATAATTCATTTACATGGAGTTTCGACCCGATTTGCCGCTTGTCGCTAATCATGGCTACATTCCGTGTACTCCCGTAGGAAATGACTGGTCGCTCTGCCGCCTGCTAGTGTGAGCGCATGGTAACGAGGAGCTCCCTGGGACTCGGCACATGGTCACCGTTCCGTACGGAGCATACGGAATGTCCACTACTGCGTTCCGCACTTTCTGTAAGGAACGTCTCACAACTCAAATAGTGCACCATATAGGGAGCAGGGAGCGATTCGGGACATCAGCTAGGTAAAGTCTTGGAAATAAATATAAGCCTAAATTCCCGAGGGAATTCCAGAACAGGAAAAAAACTTGTGTGGAGGAAAAAACAACAGGGAAAGTGCGCCTTGCTATTTTTCCACAGAACAAAAAGAAAGGAGAAATAAAGTGTTGTTTTTGTATCAGGGATGAATAAAGAGATTTTAACATACATCCCACGTTCCACTGTGTTTATTCCCCTCATCCGGATCTGCATCCCTCTCCTCCAGCCGTCATCTGTCCTTTCTTTCAGCCCCATGTGGTTATACGGAATAAACAGCACATGCTCCCATAGACTGGGTTGTTATCGTCACTAGGGTGGCGTTCCCGCCACACTTTCTCGGCTTCTGATAGGCTGTGACCGGCGCAGGCGTTCATGCCGCTGACGCTGATCCCGGAGCTGTGATTGGTCAGTGGTAGGTAAGTAGGTTGCTAAACTCTGGGGATCGTTTCAGGCGCGAGTTCCGCAGGTCTCCGGAGAAACGGAGAAGAGGAAAAAAGAACAAAGCGTCCGAAATGATCTCCCGGTCTCTCCCGGGATTAGCACCACTAGGCTGTAAATAATACTCCTGATGAACTGAGCGGGATTAGCAGCGTAATCGGAGGTGATTACCAACATGCCCTGCAGAGATGATGCACACGTGTGTCCGGTGTGAAGTTTGTAGGCATCTGCTCCTCCGGAGTTTCTTCGGGAATGAAGGACGTTATTACGGAGTCTGTTCTTCCTTCACTGCTGCAAGAGCTTCGTCTCTTCCGGAAGACTTCATGGTGCATTTCATTTCCCAGTAGGAAGTCTCAACTGGAATGCCCCAACAAGACGGATATCACCACGTGGCATCACTGTTCATTGGCTAATGGCTAATTGCTAGCATGGCTAGTAAGCAATCCGACCGAATTCCGAAAGAGCACACACAACAGAGGTTTTCTGTGAGGCGTCCATTTTGGTTTCATTTTATTGGAGTATGAACGGAATGCACTGTTACATTAGATGTTGGAACATTGCTGTGAGAATCTGATTGAAGCTTTGTGAGGTCAGGTACAGATGTTGGAACATTGCTGTGAGGATTTGATTGAGCATTAGCAAGTTCGAGTTCTGATGTTGGAACATTGCTGTGAGGATCTGGTTATGGATTAGTGAGGTCAGGTACAGATTTTGGAACATTGCTGTGAGGATTTGATTGAGCATTAGCGAGTTCAGGTTCTGATGTTGAAACATTGCTGTGAGGATTTGATTGAGCATTAGCGAGTTCAGGTTCTGATGTTGGAACATTGCAGTGAGGATCTGACTGAAGCTTTGTGAGGTCAGGTGCAGATGTTGGAACATTGCTGTGAGGATTTGATTGAGCATTAGTGAGTTCAGGTTCTGATGTTGGAACATTGCAGTGAGGATCTGATTAAGGATTAATGAGGTCAGGTACAGATGTTGGGACATTGCTATGAGGATTTGATTGAGCATTAGCGAGTTCAGGTTCTGATGTTGGAACATTGCTGTGAGGATCTGATTGAGGATTAGTGAGGTCAGGTACAGATGTTGGAACATTGCTGTGAGGATTTGATTGAGCATTAGCGAGTTCAGGTTCTGATGTTGGAACATTGCTGTGAGGATTTGATTCAGCATTAGCAAGATCAGGTTCTGATGTTGGAACATTGCTGTGAGGATCTGATTGAGGATTTGTGAGGTCAGGTACAGATGTTGGAACATTGCTGTGAGGACTTGATTGAGTATTAGTGAGGTCAGGTACAGATGTTGGAACATTGCTGTGAGGATTTGATTGAGCATTAGCAAGTTCAGGTTCCGATGTTGGAACATTGCTGTGAGGATTTGATTGAGCATTAGCGAGTTCAGGTTCTGATGTTGGAACATTGCTGTGAGGATTTGATTGAGCATTAGCGAGTTCAGGTTCTGATGTTGGAACATTGCTGTGAGGATCTGATTGAGCATTAGCGAGTTCAGGTACTGATGTTGGAACATTGCTGTGAGGATCTGATTAAGGATTAGTGAGGTCAGGTACAGATGTTGGAACATTGCTGTGAGGACTTGATTGAGTATTAGTGAGGTCAGGTACAGATGTTGGAACATTGCTGTGAGGATTTGATTGAGCATTAGTGAGTTCAGGTTCTGATGTTGGAACATTGCTGTGAGGATCTGATTGAGCATTAGCGAGTTCAGGTTCTGATGTTGGAACATTGCTGTGAGGATCTGATTGAGCATTAGCGAGGTCAGGTACAGATTTTGGGACATTGCTGTGAGGATTTGATTGAGCATTAGCGAGTTCAGGTTCTGATGTTGGAACATTTGCTGTGAGGATCTGATTGAGGATTAGCGAGGTCAGGTACTGATGTTGAAACAATGCTGTGAGGATTTGATTGAGCATTAGCGAGTTCGAGTTCTGATGTTGGAACATTGCTGTGAGGATCTGATTAAGGATTAGTGAAGTCAGGTACAGATGTTGGAACATTACTGTGAGGATTTGATTGAGTATTAGTCAAGTCAGGTACAGATGTTGGAACATTGCTGTGAGGATCTGATTGAGCATTAGTGAGTTTGAGTTCTGACGTTGGAACATTGCTGTGAGGATCTGATTAAGGATTAGTAAGGTCAGGTACAGATGTTGGAACATTACTGTGAGGATCTGATTGAGCATTAGCGAGGTCAGGTACAGATGTTGGAACATTGCTGTGAGGATTTGATTGAGTATTAAGTGAGGTACTGTTTGGGATAAAAGGGAGTTTGTTGCCAGACTATCGGTTCAGGAAGGACAGGATTCCGGCGTGCTCCTGTCGGCCCTGTAGGCCGGGTTTACGGTGATTCACTGGGACAGCAGGGAGAAATGGTCCTATCAGATTAGATTTTCCTCTTTGGCTTTTCATCTGAGACGCAGCCGCAGCCCCGACCGCTTACTGGAGCGCCAGACTCACCTCACGGCTCTGCTCCAAATTGGACTTGAAAAGATCTGGTTAGATTTGACTGTCTTCCGTTCGGACCGCGAGGAAAAGGGCAGATACATATTGAACATGTGGAACAACAAATTTGATTTGACTGTCTGTCTAAACCGGTTCCAGGCAGAAGTCAATATGCTTTTACATCAAGACGGAGACACGGCAGCTTTTCTCCCATTCCCACAGCAGCTTATGTGTCTTAATATCCCAATTCCAGTCTGCCAGTGAGGAATTCTAGGAGCCCTAGTTGTTCACCTAATTCCAGTCATCTGTCCACTAGTTCTAGTGGTCCGTCTAGTAGTCCTAGTGATCTGTTTGGTTCTAGTTATCTGCAAAGTTCCAGGAATATATCTAGCTCTACTTATCCCTCTTCTAATCCCAGTTGTCCATTCCCAGTTCGAGTAATTTGCCTAGTTCATGTTATTCACCTGTAGTTCTAGCTGGTATCTGTCTAGTTCTAGACATACAAGTAGCTATTGAAGGATCAGAGGTGCTCTCCGGAGCATCCGGAGGTGCTGTTACTGTGGGTGGCAGTGCTCATCTGTTCTAGTTCTAGTGATTCATCTTGTTCTAGCTATCCATCTAATAGTTCCAGTTATCTGTCTAGTACCAGTTATTCATCTAATAAGTTTAACTACCTGTCTCATAGTAGTTACCCCACTAATAATTATTTATCTAGTACCAGTTATCTATCTAATAGCTCAAATTACCTATCTAGAATAAGATATTAATTGAATAGTTCTAGTTATCTATCTAGTACCAGTTCTTCATCTCATATTTCTACATACTTGTTTCAGTCTAGTTGTCCAACAAGTAGTTCTAGTTATCTATCTAGTACCAGTATTCATCTAATAGTGCTAGCTATCTAGTACCAGTTATTCATCTAATGCATTTAAATACCTGTCTCGTTGTAGTTACCCCACTAGTAATACAAAGTATTTATCTAGTACCAGTTCTTCATCTAATAGCTTGAATTGCCTATCTAGTATAAGATATTAATCTAGTAGTTCTAGTTATCTATCTAGTACCAGTTTTTGTCTAATAGTTACAGTTATCTATCTAGTACTATTTCTTCATGTAATAGTGATAGTTAGCTATCTAGTGCCAGTTATTTATCTAATAGCTTGAATTACCTATCTAGTATAAGATATTAATCTAATAGTTCTAGTTATCTATCTAGTACCAGTTTTTGTCTAATAGTTCGTTATCTATCTAGTACCAGTTCTTCATCTAATATTTCTACATACTTGTTTCAGTCTAGTTGTCCAACAAGTAGTTCTAGTTATCTATCTAGTACCAGTTATTCATCTAATAGTGCTAGCTATCTAGTGCCAGTTATTCATCTAATACATCTAAATACCTGTCTCGTTGTAGTTACCCCACTAGTAATACAAATTATTTATCTAGTACCAGTTCTTCATCTAATAGCTTGAATTACCTAGTATAAGGTATTAATCTAATAGTTCTAGTTATCTATCTAGTACCAGTTTTTGTCTAATAGTTCCAGTTATCTATCTAGTACCATTTCTTCATGTAATAGTGATAGTTAGCTATCTAGTGCCAGTTATTTATCTAATAGCTTGAATTACCTATCTAGTATAAGATATTAATCTAGTAGTTCTAGTTATCTATCTAGTACCAGTTTTTGTCTAATAGTTCCAGTTGTCTATCTAGTACCATTTAGTCATGTAATAGTGATAGTTAGCTATCTAGTACCAGTTCTTCATCTAATATTTCTACATACTTGTTTCAGTCTAGTTGTCCAACAAGTAGTTCTAGTTATCTATCTAGTACCAGTTATTCATCTAATAGTGCTAGCTATCTAGTACCAGTTATTCATCTAATGCATTTAAATACCTGTCTCGTTGTAGTTACCCCACTAGTAATACAAAGTATTTATCTAGTACCAGTTCTTCATCTAATAGCTCAAATTACCTATCTAGTATAAGGTATTCATCTAATAGTTTTAGTTATGTTACTTAATAGTGCTAATGGTGTTACTTAACTACAGGGGTCGGACAATGAAACTGAAACACCTGGTTTTAGACCACAGTCATTTATTAGTATGGTGTAGGGCCTCCTTTTGCGGCCAATACAGCGTCAGTTGGTCTTGGGAATGACATATACTGCGTCCTGCACAGTGGTCAGAGGGACTTTAAGCCATTCTTCTTGCAGGATAGTGGCCAGGTCACTACGTGATGCTGGTGGAGGTTCGTCCTTCTTGGTGGTATGCTGACATTACCCTGGATACCGTGGCTCTTGATACATCACAAAGACTTGCTGTCTTGGTCACAGATGCGCCAGCAAGACGTGCACCAACAGTTTGTCCTCTTTTGAACTCTGGTATGTCACCCATAATGCTGTGTGCATTGCAGTATTTTGAGCAGAACTGTGCTCTTACCTGCTAACTGAACCTTCACACTCTGCTCTTACTGGTGCAATGTGCAGTTAATGAAGATTGGCCACCAGGCTGGTCCAATTTAGCCATGAGACCTCCCACACTAAAATGACAGGTGTTTCAGTTTCATTGTCCAACCCCTGTATCTAGTGCCAGTTATTCATCTAATAGCTCTAATTACCTTTCTATTATCTGAACTTAATGTAATAGTTCTAGTTATTTGTCTAGTACCAGTTATTAAATTGATAGTTCTAGAGACTTGTCTCACTCTAGTTATTGATCCAGTACCAGTTATTAAACTGACAGTTCTAGATATCCCTCTAACTACTCCTACTGTACAGTTTACACACATGGTTGTTGTGTATTTGTCTTTGCACTACACTATTTATTTACACACACACATATAGCACTGGAGGAGGAGCCTGACTGTGTTATACTGTACAACCCTGTATTAGTATAATGACAAAGCTGAACTGAATTAATAGCTGTAGTTATATTGTTGTTAAATAGCTGTATGATCATTTATATCACTCGCTTATTTAAAGAGAGCCCGTATCACTTCCTGATTTGATTCCTGAAACATTCCAATACAGTTTATTTGCTTTTTAACAAAATCATTTTTCTATTATTTGAAATTGATCTTATATTGATTTGTTAACACATTTCATTGTATTGTCATGTTGTAGGTTTAGTGAAATGCTTTGTTCTAGCTATTTGTTCTAGCTATCTGTTCTAGCTATCTGTTCTAGCTATTTGTACTGATAATCTGTAGTATTTCTGGTTCTGCTGGAAGGTTTGTCAGGCTACTCGTGTGTTTCTCCTTCATTATTTGAGCTGTCTATCTAGCACAGTGGGCGTGTCCAGACAATCACAGAGGAGCTGAGGTGCAGGTGAGGAGTGTATGGAGGAGGTTTGGTCCGGAGCGAGTATATATAGTGTGTGTATAAAGGAAGGGGGTATATGGTGTGTGGTGTATGAGTTATGACAAGCGTGAGATTTCATTTTGCTGCTTTTAAAAGAGTGTCAGACCGATTAGCATCCCGGCGCTGCACCGGCTGTACACCACAACTCAACACAGGGCATCAACACCCAACATGTAGGACTGAGCTGAACAGATTTTCAGACTTTGGGCGTATTAGAGTTAAGCCTTTCTTCAATAGACACAATATTTAATATTTCAGTATTATGTAATATTAGTGTTACCATATGCAAAATGATAAAAGTTCCAACACAGCTACTTCACTCAGATTGGACTTCTACAGAGTCTCAGTCTTGATTCAGACTACTTGACTCTGATTGGGCTACAGCATAGTCTCAGCCTTGACTCTGATTGGACTACTGCAAAGTCTCGGCTTTGACTCAAGTTAGACTACGGCAAAGTTCCAAGATGAACGGTTTGCTGTCACGCGTCACACGTCCAGAATGCCTGGTGTCGCTCCACCTCCTACCGTACCATCTGCAGGAACTGTGTGAGGATATTTAAGCTGCATGGGATGGATTATCACAGGACACCAATGGGAACCTCTACAGCTCCATATGTGTAGCTCAGTAAATATAGCCCATATCACACGAATGCTGTTGAGACGGTGAGTCTGAGCCACATCTGTGTGTTCACTGATTCACCCATTTTTTCCAATGGGATGCTCAGCACAGACGTCTGCCACAGTGCGCTCTGTTTACTGAGCTCATCACGAAGCTCTGTGCAGCAGTAAACGGGGCCCTCAATGTTTTTAGCTGTTGTGCGACGTGCTTTAGTCAAGTCAAGCAAGCATTTCGTCCAAACGCCAGCTCCTCCAACGCTGTGGAGCCATAGGAAGACTCCTGAGGGAGGCTGGAAACCGGCCAGCGCTCTGTTAAAGGGTGCAGCCGGATGCAGACGACGCTGAGGAAGGTGAGGATGCAGTGATGGCGAGGAAGGCCTGTAACAACAGGTGGAGCTCTAGCAAACTGTGCTGAGTGGTTACTAGCTTAACTTCATCAGCATTAGCATCTTTCTGTGACGTGTTTATCCACAGTGCTGGTTAATCTCCTCAGTGCCCACACTGTTCACTGAACTCTCAGCGGAGAAGGGGAACCCGTAACTGCTGAACAAGCGGCCCACAGTTATCCAGCAGGAGTGCTGACGTCTGAACCTGCTGATTTCTAACACACGTTATTCAGCAGTGTGAGTGTTTTTGGGGTGATTTTTTGTAAAGCACGCTTAGCAAATGTGTCTCTGCATGTGTGAGTAGGCTAAGAGCAGCCATGCTTCATTGGAGCTGAAGGATATGGAAGACCGTTTTCACCATAAAAAAGGCCTTACAGTATCTCATAATTATGACTTACTATCTCATAATTATTATCTCATGACTTACTATGTCATAATTATGACTTACTATCTCATAATTATCTCATAATGACTTACTATCTCATAATTATTATCTCATGACTTACTATGTCATAATTATTATCTCATAATGACTTACTATCTCAAAATAATCTCGTAATGACTTACTATCTCATAATTATTATCTCAATGACTTACTATCTCATAATTATCTCATAATGACTTACTATCTCATAATTATTATCTCATAATGACTTACTATCTCATAACTATGACTTACTATCTCAAAATTATCTCGCAATGACTTATTATCTCATAATTATGACTTACTATCTTAAAATTATCTCGTAATGACTTACTATCTCATAATTATTTCATATTAACTTACTATCTCAGTTATTACTTGCAATATCATAAATATCTCATTATGACTATCTTATAATGACTTGCTGTCTCATAATTATCTCATAATGCATTACAATCTTGTGATTATCTTACAATGACTTACTGTCTTAATTATTTCATAACTTACTAACTCATAATTATGACTTACAGTCTCAATTATTATCTCATAATGACTTACTATCTCATAATTATGACTTACTGTCTCAAAATAATCTCGTAATGACTTACTATCTCATAATTATGACTTACTATCTCATAATTATTATCTCAATGACTTACTATCTCATAATTATTATCTCATAATGACTTACTATCTCATAATTATTATCTCATAATGACTTACTGTCACATAATTGACTTACTATCTCATAATTATTATCTCATAATGACTTACTGTCACATGATTGACTTACTGTCTCATAATTATTATCTTAGAATGACTTACTATCTCATAATTATTATCTCATAATGACTTACTATCTCATAATTATGACTTACTATCTCATAATTATTATCTCAATGACTTACTATCTCATAATTATCTCATAATGACTTACTATCTCATAATTATTATCTCATAATGACTTACTATCTCATAACTATGACTTACTATCTCAAAATTATCTCGCAATGACTTATTATCTCATAATTATGACTTACTATCTTAAAATTATCTCGTAATGACTTACTATCTCATAATTATTTCATATTAACTTACTATCTCAGTTATTACTTGCAATATCATAAATATCTCATTATGACTATCTTATAATGACTTGCTGTCTCATAATTATCTCATAATGCATTACAATCTTGTGATTATCTTACAATGACTTACTGTCTTAATTATTTCATAACTTACTAACTCATAATTATGACTTACAGTCTCAATTATTATCTCATAATGACTTACTATCTCATAATTATGACTTACTATCTCAAAATAATCTCGTAATGACTTACTATCTCATAATTTTGACTTACTATCTCATAATTATTATCTCAATGACTTACTATCTCATAATTATTATCTCATAATGACTTACTATCTCATAATTATTATCTCATAATGACTTACTGTCACATAATTGACTTACTATCTCATAATTATTATCTCATAATGACTTACTATCACATGATTGACTTACTGTCTCATAATTATTATCTTAGAATGACTTACTATCTCATAATTATTATCTCATAATGACTTACTATCTCATAATTATGATTTACTATCTTGAAATTATCTCATAATTATGATTTACTGTCTTGTGGTTATCCCATAATGACTTACTATCTCATAATTATTTCATATTAACTTACTATCTCAGTTATTACTTGCAATATCATAAATATCTCATCATGACTTACTATCTTATAATCATGACTGGCTGTCTCATAATTATCTCATAATGCATTACAATCTTGTGATTATCTTACAATGACTTACTGTCTTAATTATTTCATAACTTACTAACTCATAATTATGACTTACAGTCTCAATTATTATCTCATAATGACTTACTATCTCATATTAATGACTTACAGTCTTATATATATGATCTCATAATTACTATCTTAAGATTATTACTTAGCATCTCATAATTATGACCACAAGGAAACATATTAAAGAGGTCTACGTAGTCCAGCACTCAGTCCAGTGATAGAGATGGAAGCAACTGATGTGAGATGGTCAACCAGTGATCACTACATCTACTGTACAGATGTAGGTCTTTTATTTACTATATAAACCAGGATTGTGGTTCATTTGAGCTGGTTTATGGTGGCCTAGTGCTGGTTTGGTGGTGGTTTAGCGGGTCTCTCAACATATGCTCAACATAGGTTACACTGGATTCTCTAGCGAGGTCATGTTCCTGTTTAGCCTGAACTTTACAGGAGAGGCCAAAAACCTCATTTTATTTGAATGGAAGTCAATGGAACAAGACTTCTCTCCAAGCGGTTTTGGGCCATTTCTGTGGGTCCATTCATCAGTGGAATTTCACACTGTGTTAAGTGCGGCCGATGTGATCAAATGATGCCAAAAATTAAAAATCCACAAAAAAGAAGAGTGATGTTTTTTAATTGGACAGCAGAAATATATATTTATTGCCAAAAGCTTTTCATAAAACCCGCTGTGAGGCAATGTTTCAGACATATTCATTTCCTGTACAGCAGGTTCTCAGTGAGGAACCGAAGGTCGGTTTTAGCTTTACTGGCAGATACAGTGAGCGTCTGGTTCATAAGAACAAGGTCCAGCAGTCAACACACAGGACAACACAGCTACAGACTGGCAGAGGGCCAAACCCCCTCCCTACTGACCGTGATGAGCGCCACCTCATTCCAATCTCCTATACCCAACATAAGATGACCTCAGGTCACCTACAGAGAGACTGGTGAGCGGTGGCTGGGGTGAAACGCACAGCGAGCATGGTTCTAAAAACAGGCTTCTGGAGGTCATTAGGGATTTTCTACATAAACAGATCTAATACAATATCTGATCTGAGTTTGGGAGACGTGTCCAGTAGTGTAGAGAATCAAACAGAACTGAGAAATTCTGGTCCAACCCAAACCCAGAACCTGCACACCTAGAGACACTGATCATTTACAGGTGGGCTCTTACATTTCTCCAGAGCTGTATATATATATTTCCAATAAAATTAGGAGACGTGGAATTCCCTGTAGACCCTGAACACCTTGAATAACAGAACCAGGGTTAGGATTTGTGTTATGATGCTCAGTCCTTCTCCTCTCTTGTGTTCATAGGTCAGAGCTGAGTTGACAGGTGGGTGTCACAGAGGCCGGCGGCTTGGGCTTGCGTCTCACACTGATCATGAGTGTTCCCTCTGGTGTCAGAGTACCGCTCACCGACAAAGGGTCCATGTCCTCTGGCAGCAACGACTTATGGGTGAACTTGTTCTTGACACTTTCATCATCTCCAACCTGAGAAACCAAACAGCACAGGTGAGATAAGGGAAGCTTATTGGTCGATTCCAACGTCTGGTTGGAAGCTTGAATTCACTGTTTACATTAATATGAAACCAGTTTTCGTACAGATGTTTCGTACAGATGTGTGTTTACAGTTATGCATTTGGCAGATGTTCTTGTGCACAGTGCCTTATGGTAAAGGTGTAGGCCAATATCTTGTCCAGACGTCTCGGTATGGAGCTGTAGAGGTTCCTAATGGTGTCCTGTGATAATCCATGATAATCCATCCCATGCAGCTTGAATATCCTCACACAGTTCCTGCAGATGGTGCGGTAGGGGTGAGGTGGAGCAACACCAGGCCTTCTGGACTTGTGACAACAAACCACTGATCTTGGTGCTGACCACGGTGCCCTCCACACACGGATTCGTTGGTCGCCTCCACCAAGGGACTAAAGCGGGAACTCGTCACTGAAGATGACCCGCTGGTGCCATTTCTGAGTCACTCCATGACAGTCTGGTACGAACACCACTGCAGTGTGTTTGGTGACGGTGACGTGGTGTTAAGGACAGTCGTGGTAACGGTCTGTGTGCATGTAGTCCTGCGTGGTGCAGCCGTCTGCCAATCGCACTAACAGGATGACTCATGGAGGACACCACTGCTCGCTGGATCTCTGAATGTCTGACCCACCAGGTTTTCATTCCTCTGGGTTGATTTCGTTCGGGGTGCATCTCTTCTTTTGACGGTGAGTGATGTGTTTTCACCATTTGACCGGGGTCTCCAAACCTTTACATGCAGCTGTGTACTTATGAGCTATGTAGAAAATGATGAGCTGTAAAGCCTTTTGATTTTTTAAGCCGTACAAGCATGAACTATAATGGCAGCATGTCTCAACCTCCCTCAACACAAACCTTCTCAGCATGTATAACTACGTTGTGGTTGTAGGCCATCACCACCACATCATGTGGCTCAAACTGGCTGACGTCCACGGACAAGTAGTAGCTGTCTCCCACCGCCTGGACCACGCCCATACTGGCAGGACATCCAGAATTGGCTGGAAGAGGGGAAAGGGGGCAGGTAGTTAGAATGACACACAGAATAGACAAGAGCAATGCACCTCACTCTAACGGCTTCTCTTAGCAGCAAGGACAAAACCCAAACAGTCCCAGTGAAGCTGTCCACATGTCCCCCTGCTGTTCCACAGAATGGACACGGGGGTGTAGTGGAGAAATGGAGGAATCTCTATATAAACAGTTTGGGCTGGTGGTAGACCGACCAACGACAGGGCTAAGGGGTGGGCAGGAGTGTGCAGAGCCACCCTTCTGTAAGCCATGGCCAGCCATGCTAAGACAGTCAGCTATTCCGGATTCTAGACTCCGCATATCTCACAGGCTTGATGTTCTTGTTCATTACGCTGAAGAAGGCAGCTAGCATTGGCCATTAGTCTAACGTGATTAGCCCGAGATGGACACGACACTGTTTGTTCTGTGTAGGTGACTAATAAGCAGGCTAGGCTAGTTAGCTAGACTTAGCAGACACAAGTTACCAGCTAGCAATTAAGCTTCCCAACACCAGGGGGCGGTATAATGTTGGGTTAACCATGTTATTTAGATTCCAGTTATTATTACTGTTATGCCACATTAAATGTTGGCAGCCCACGGCTTTTCCGGTTCACCTAAAGCAGCAATGGGAAATTCCTCAACCGCAAATTTGCCCGTTGCGACCGTATTGTGTGGTGAAACTAAAAACCTGCTAGGATCCCATCCATGGCAGCTGCCTGGCAACATGTCACACAGTGCCCGCGGTGTTGTGGTGTCGCACTATGAGACCCACACATCCCTTCTCTGTGAATGGCATGTAGGGGTCTACAAATACGTTCCTCCGACCCTTGAATGAAAACCGGAATTTGTCAGTCCTTGGTAGGTGGATCTTCCCAGTTATGGATTGGAAGCTTAGGATCCACACTCCAGCACAGACTTTCGCCACCTTTCCAACAAGCTACAAGCTAGATGTAATTAGATAAGGTTTAGGAGAAGGGATTTATGGTGTGATGTACAGGATGAGGACCTGAGAGGGTTTTTAGAAACGGGCAATTGAATCGTTTTTCCCAGCACGAACAAGCGCAACAGCTATGTAATTACGAATGGACTTTGGCGTGGTTGGTAAACTGCGTCTATCAGACGCTAGCTGTGATATTACGGAGTTCTCCTCGGGTTCATTTGGCACCTTTATCTCTTGAACGCAAGCGTTTGGTCGTCTCGCACTAGTCACACCGAGGGTGTTTTGCGGACTGTAGCTAATGCGTGGGCGTTAAGTGCTCATGGCTCCACTGTCCAACCCGTGTGAGGAATGACTCCCTTCTCATCAGCGGAGTGGCAATCTCTCCCATCTCTCGCTGCTCTCTCTAGCCCACATATGATTAGCAGCACTCTGCATGACGGTATGGGCCAGTCTGGGAGTCCAATCTGTGTAAAAATATAGCGTCTCGGGAGGAATAAAGTCTCGGAAGAGGAATGGCCGTCTGCCCTACTTCTCACTTGCCCTGACATCTCCTCCATACTCAGAGCAGGCTTTCTGAGCGGAGCCGAGAGCCGGGGCGAGCTTTGATGCTAATACCAGTTTTAAAATATTGTCTTTAATCTTAGTTTTCCACGCGCGCCCCAACTGGCAACACGTGAGCCCTCCGGGGCTGCTGTCCGAATGAGGCCACCGTCCCATTCGTCTAAGCTGTGACTCGTATCGTCTTCACATCCAGGTGTCTGTAGACTCGGCTCTTAGGGGCAGAGGTTCCATGTTTGAATAGATCTGTTCCAACAAAAACTAATCACGTTATCATTATAGCTCTTCCTAAGACGAAGAGTGGGGAAGAGTTGTACAGTTGTACACCTATGCGTGGTATATCACTCGGGTTTGGGTGTCCCCACCGCAGGTTGGACAAAGAGGCATGTTAGCTAATCGCTAATTTTTTTTTATGCCCTCTTTCTATGGGGAACAAATGCCAACTTATGACTGGTTGTGCAACCCACTGTGATGTGTGTGATAGTGTGGTATTTTTTTTTTTTATTGCCGTCTTTCTGCTATGAACCACATCCCATGCTTCAGTTGCGAACTGTAGTCAAATAAGCCCTCCGCGCACCAACCCACCGTAATCAGACCTGTAGCTAGCAGCTAGTCTTCAGATAGGCCACTTCCCCTCTCTCAATGTTGTGAAAAAGCCCCCTGCGCCCCCCTCCAGAGCAATGTACTGATTGGCTAAAAGGAGTTTTGGGGAACTGATCCGCACCGTCCTTGGGTGTTGGTCAAAGACCATAGTGTGAAGGAGTAGCTGAATGCAGGGTGTATGGAAACATACGAATCATCTACATGCAGTGGCCTAAAAATCCCACAGCCATACAGGGAATTCTTCCTCGGAATTGTGCCAGGGACAGGCATCCACCAAAGTCATAGCCCAACTTACCAATCTTTATCTTTCTTATATCTCTCTC
>JAMWET010000896.1:0-40000 GCA_024036415.1 Prochilodus magdalenae
TCTGGTGGAGTTTCACACAGCAGTGTTCTCTAAAGGCCAGTGAGTGGTAGAAGTTGTCAGTAGGTAGCAGCAGCCCCCTCTGCTGGCCAAAACAAGCACTGCGCAAGATGTCTGTTCTGCTTAGGACTCCGGCTGTTAGGACTCAGGGCTTTTGGGTCTTTTGGGGCTTTGGGGTCTTTTGGGGGCTTTGGGGTCTTTTTGGGTGTGTTTTTAATTTACAGTTTGTTTTTCCTTTGTTAATTTTGTTTTCTGAAATGTGTTCTGCACTTCTCGGCCACCGTAAGTCTCAGCTCGTCCTCAGTGGTTGAGAGCCTTCATGCCATGCTGGATCCCATGCTGGCCTGGTGCTTGTTTAGCTGTTCAACCAGCAAGATCAGCCTAGCTTACCAGCATCTCCTGCTGTTTAGTGGTTTCATGGCTTTGCTTGTTCTACTAGCACAGTGTGAAGACGTGTGTGGTCTTGTGTCTTTACTCCAGTTAGTATTCCTGGATAGCTGTGTGCGTGTGTGATTCTGCAGATTCTTAGTTGGACTGAAGTCTGAACCTCGACTCGGCCATTCCAAGACCTTTCAGCGTTTCCCTCTAAACCGCTGTGCTTTGTGTGTATGTGTGTGTGAGTGTGTGTGTGTGTGTGTGTATGTGTGTATGTGTGTATGTATGTGTGTATGTATGTGTGTGTGTGTGTGTGTGTAGGTGTGTGTGTGTGTGTAGGTGTGTAGGTGTGTGTGTGTGTGTAGGTGTGTGTGTGTGTGTGTGTGTGTGTGTGTGTGTGTGTGTGTAGGTGTGTGTGTGCGTGTGTGTGTGTGTTTGTGTGTAGGTGTGTGTGTGTGTGTGTGTGTGTGTGAGTGTGTGTGTGTGTGTGTGTGTGTGTGTGAGTGTGTGTGTGTGTATGAGTGTGTGTGTGGGTAGGTGTGTGTGTGTGTGTGTGTGTGTGTGTGTGTGTGTGTGTGTGTGAAGGTCCTGATTCCATCTCTCCTCGTTAATGACTTTAACCTCCCTCCAGTCAGCGTGTCACAAGTGAATTAACACCCCCCTCTTTCTCGCTCTCGCTCTCGCTCTCGCTCTCCTGTGTTACTGTTGTCTCATCTGTCACGTCACATGATCCTCCATCAATCAGGGCTCGTCTCCTCTCGGTGTGGAATCGCTGGCTCATGCGAGCACCTTGCCCCGTGTACCGCGGGTAATGTGCGGGTATTTATGTGCTCCACGAATGGCTCACATCAAACGTGCATGGCTAAAGGAGTATTAGCATTTAGAGAGAGGCCTCGGAGGGGTCGGCCGGCTGTACTGCTGCGGCCGGGCTCTGGCTGACCCGTATTAAGCTACCCCACGCAGCCTGACCGGCAGCGGGCTTTGTAAAAATAGGTGAATGGGATGAGGTACGGATATTATTGGCTCCTGATGCATTTTCCGAGTATAAGACCCCCGACGCTGGGGCGGGATTAGCTGCCTATGATGAGAGGTAAACCCATAAAATCAGGAGGATTTAAGTGCTCTTCCACAAAGCATTCAGGAGTGTGGGGCAGGAGGGTATGCGTGTTGGGGAGGGGGGTCCCCGCACACCAAACCATCCCCATACAAAGAAACCTGAATGCTATGTCATGTATTCGTACAGTACATCCGCCTGTGCCAGCCCTGCATGTTATGTAGCTAACATTAGCTATAGGTGGCCGTTTATCACCTAGCACACTGGGGAAGGCTAATGTTAATGCTAACATCAGCTAATGTTAGCTAGCTACGTCACCCCGTTCAACTGCTAATCTGCTAATGCGGCTAGAAAAGTGGACCGCTGCTGACACTAGCTGTGACACAATGAGTTATCTTCCCCTCAGAGGACATTCTATGGACCTGGGTGTAGCACATCTATTAAAATGGGTGTAGCATACCTAGAAATGGGTGTAGCACATCTACAGGAAGGAGTCTAGCACATCAATGAAAATGGGTGTAGCATACCTAGAAATAGGTGTAGCTAATCTATCAAGTGTCAAGTTTCGGTTTCAGGTTTATTTGTCATTTGCACATCAGGAGATTTATGCAGTGACATGCTTGTGGTGAGACTCAGGTGGATACTCTGTAGGGCAGCACTATACACATACTAAACATATAAAATAAAGATATAAAAGTTATACTAAATAAATACACAATACAGAATATACAGAGACAGGCGGGGTCTGTAGAAGTTCTCTGATACATTTATTAGACGAGGATAGTCAGAGAGAGTGGAGCTGTAATATAGATATGTATATTTATATATATTCCTGTTGTTCAAAGTGACTCAGTGATGTTGTCCATAGCGGTGATATATAAGAGTATTAATAATAATAAGTGTCAGAGTGCTGTAGTATTAGTGGTGTTGGTGGTGTTAGTGGTGTTGGTGGTATTGGTGAGTTTGGTGGTGTTGGTGGTAGAGTGTATATATGAGTATTAATAATAATAATAACGTGTCCGAGTGCAGTAGCATTAGTGGTGTTGGTGGTGTTGATGGTATTGGTGGTGTTGGTGGCATTAGTGAGTTTGGTGGTATCGGTGGTGTTGGTATTAGTGGTATTGGTGGTGTTGGTGGTATTAGAGAGTTTGGTGGTATTGGTGGTGTTGGTATTAGTGGTATTGGTGGTATTAGTGGTGTTGGTGGTGCTGGTGGTATTGATGGTGTTGATGGTATTGGTGGTGCTGGTGGTATTGGTGGTGTTGATGGTATTGGTGGTGCTGGTGGTATTGATGGTGTTGGTGTTATTGGTGGTGCTGGTGTTGTTGGTGGTATTATTGGTATTGGTGGTGTTGGTGGTACTGATGGTGTTAATGGTATTGATGGTGGTGTTGGCGGTATTGGTGGTGTTGGTGAAAGGCTCACAGCTTGTTCAGGAACCTGATGGCCTGTGGTGTAGAAACTGTTGAGTAGCCGGTGTGTTCCGGCCTGGATGCTGCGGTACCTCCTGCCCGATGGCAGTAGGGTGAACAGGCCGTGTGCTGGGGGGCTACAGTCTATGGAAATTAGTCTGGCACACCTGCGGAAATGGGTGTAGCACATCTATGGAAACAAGTGCAGCACATCCACACATCTACAGAAGTGGGTGTAGCACATCTACAGAAGTGGGTGTAGCACATCTATGGAAACAAGTGCAGCACATCCACACATCTACAGAAGTGGGTGTAGCACATCTACGGAAATGGGTGTAGCACATCAATGAAAATGGGTGTAGCATATCTAGAAATGGGTGCAGTACATCTATAGGAATACATGTAGAACACCTATGAACATGGGTGTAGCACATCAATATATATACAGGAATTTTAAAAATTTATTTACAGAAATGGATGTAGCACGTTTATTGACACGGGTGTAGCACGTTTATAGACATGGGTGTAGCACGTTTATGGACATGGGTGTAGCACGTTTATGGACATGGGTGTAGCACGTTTATGGACATGGGTGTGGCCTTTTGATCACTGTATCACCTCCTCCTCTTTTGTTATTTTTTTATTTTTTCTAGAATCATCCGAAAGGCCAGTACATACAGCCAGAGCGGATCCAGAGGACCTCATCCTTTTCTCTTCTCCTTTCCTCTCCACCGCTTCCCCCCAACACTCCTTCATCTCTCATCCCGAGCCTCGTCTTCTTTTCAGAATCAGCTCTTTATCCCGTCACTGATTCCCCTCCTTCTTCATCACTCCTTTTATTTCCCTCCATACAGAGCCGCTAACGCTGAGGCCGGGTCCAGGCGTCACAGCACCATTAGATCTACTTCAGGGTGTAAATATAATCCAATAACAATATAAATACATATATTAATATGGTAATATGAATATATAAGTACAATATGCAGATTAATGAATGATGAATTAATCAATAATAATAATAATACATCATATTTAATATTGATCAGTGTGTAGTAATAACCGGGCTGCGTCCGTCACAGGCTGGGTTGGTAGTTCCTCCTGATACAGTCTAAGTTGAATAATTATCCCGGGCTGGGACCATGTGGTCTAACTTCTTCATGCAGCAGGAGGAGGAGGGGAGGATGGGCGTGGCCTCTGCGGGCGGGGCGGGGGGCATGGGGGGCCGCGGGGGTAAGAGGGCCAGGCCCGTTCGCATGAGCGAGAGCCAGGAGGGGAAGATAAAGCTGGCGTTCTTCGTGGCCATCGTGGGCGTGGTCCTCACCGTGCTGGGTGTGGGGACGGAGTTCTGGGTGGAGCTCTCCCAGCCCAAACACTTCCAGAACACCCAGACCTGCAAGATGGTCCACTACGGCCTGTGGAAGAGCTGCATCAGGACACTGTGGGTGATGGACATCGACCCCGAGAGGGAGAGCTGCGGACCGGCCGAACTCCCCGGAGGTGAGCCGACTGCTGCTGCTCGTCCTCTCCTCCGTTCTCTCATTCTCACACTCCCTCTCTCACTCTCTCCCTCACTCCCTCTCTCTCCCTCACTCCCTCTCTCTCCCTCCCTCCCTCTCTCTCCCTCTCTCGCTCTCTCCCTCACTCCCTCTCTCTCTCCTCCATTCTCTCATTCTTATACTCTCTCGCTCTCTTCATTCTCTCTTTCTGAGAACTCTTTCCTCCCTTTTGCTTTCCCTCCTCATTTACATATATACATTCATCATCAGGAGACCAGCTGCTCCCAGAAGGAGGTGTGGGAGTGCAGGTGTGTTGGGAAGGAAGATAAAGGTGACCAGGATCAATAACTGGTGATAAATTTAGACTGATATGATCAATATTTATTGAGCTACACATACAGAAGTCTGTCTCTCAGTATGGCGTCGGGCCGCCGTGTTCGCTAACCCAACACGCCAGACGTCTCGGTATGGAGCTGTAGAGGTTCCTGATGGAGTCCTGTGATAATCCATCCCATGCAGCTTGAACATCCTCACACAGTTCCTGCAGATGGTGCGGTAAGGGTTGGAGGTGGAGGGACACCAGGCCTTCTGGACGTGTGACGACAGGCCGTTGAACGCACCGTTGCGGCAGTTCTGGTGCATTTATTTCAGAAAGAGAGGGATTAATATTACAGTACGCTCATAACTGCATGATCATCATCATCACTGCAGGGGAAAGTGCACTCACAGCATCAGGAGAGCATGAGTGGGTGGGCGAGAGGGAGAGAGAGAGGGGGAGAGAGAGAGAGAGAGAGAGAGGGAGAGTCATGTCGTCTCCCACAGTGCCTTAGTGAGTAGTTTTGTACACTAAGCTAACCCTATTAACACACTACTGAGGAATGACACACTCATCAGCCCGAACACTAACACCACCCCCTGTACCTTCACTCCCTGTCCATCATATCAGCTCCACTGACCATACAGGACACTCTGTAGGTGTACAGGTCCAGACTGTAGTCCATCTGTTTCTCTGTGTACTGTATTACCCTGTTCTTCAATGGTCAGGACCCCCACAGGACCCCCACAGGACCCCCACAGAGCAGGTAGTATGTGGGTGGTGGATCATTCTCAGCACTGCAGTGACACTGACGTGGTGGTGGGGTGTTAGTGTGTGTGGTGCTGGTGTGAGTGGATCAGACACAGCAGTGCTGCTGGAGTGTTTAGACACTGTGTCCACTCACTGTCCACTCTATTAGACACTCCTACCTTGCTGCTCCACCTTGTAGATGGACAGTCAGAGACGATAGCTCATCTGCTGCTGCACAGTGCAGTGCTGGTCATCTGCTAGTCCTTTAGCAGTGGACACAGGACGCTGCCCACAGGACGCTGCCCACAGGACCCGGCCCACAGGACACAGCCCAAAGGATGCTGCACACGGGACGCTGCCCACAGGACACTGCCCACAGGACGCTGCCCAAAGGACGCTGCACACGGGACGCTGCCCACAGGACACTGCCCACAGGACACTTCCCACAGGATGCTGCACACGGGAAGCTGCCCACAGGACACTGCCCCTCAGGACGCTGCCCACAGGACACTTCCCACAGGACACTGCCCACAGGACGCTGCAGACGGGACGCCGCCCCACAGGACACTGCCCACAGGACGCTGCACACGGGACGCTGCCCACAGGACGCTGCCCACAGGACACTGCCCACAGGACGCTGCCCACAGGATACTGCCCACAGGACGCTGCCCACAGGACGCTGCACACGGGACGCTGCCCACAGGACACTGCCCACAGGACACTTCCCACAGGATGCTGCACACGGGAAGCTGCCCACAGGACACTGCCCCTCAGGACGCTGCCCACAGGACACTTCCCACAGGATGCTGCCTACCGGACGCCAGTGTGCTGGACAGTCCTGGTGCTGGACAGTCCTGGTGCTGGACAGTCCTGGTGCTGGACAGTCCTGGTGCTGGACAGTCCTGGTGCTGGACAGCTCTCCACCCTGAGGAGTTTAGGTAGTAGGTCTGCTTGTCCGTGGCACTGGCCCTTTAATACATGCTGAACACACAGGACATTTTCCTGCCTCTCTCTCATCCTCCTTTTCCATCTGCCTCCTGTATCCTCCCTCCCACTCCATCTGCTCCTGCTCCTGCTCGGGCGCCACATACGCTGGGCTAGCTGAGTCTCCTCCACCACATTAATACTCAACGACCCCCCCAGAGTTTACAGCAGAGATGGAGTGCATTTCTCTGTTTCTGAATATTCTCTCTCTCTCTCTCTCTCTCTCCCTCTCTCCCTCACTCTCTCTCTCTCTCTCCCTCGCTCTCTCTCTCTCTCTCTCTCTCTCCTCCCTCTCTCTCTCTCCCCCCCCTCTCTCTCTCTCTCTCTCTTTCCCTCTGTCTGTCTCTGTCTCTCTCTCCCTCCCTCTCTCTCTCTCTCTCTCTCTCTCTCTCTCTTTCCCTCTGTCTGTCTCTCTCACACTCTCTCTCTCTCTCTCTCTCTCTCTCTCTCTCTCTCCCTCTCTCCCTCTGTCTCTCTCTCTCTCTATCTCGCTCTCTCTCCCTCTCTCTCTCTCCCTCTCTCTTTCTCTCTCTCTCTTCCTCTATCTGTCTCTCCCTCTCTCTCTCTCTCTCTTCCTCTATCTGTCTCTCCCTCTCTTTCTCTCTCTCTTTCTCTCTCCCTCTTTCTCTCTGTCTCTCTCTCTCTCTCTCTCTCTCTCAGAATCCAACTGTACGTATTTTAAGTTCTACACTACGGGAGAACCTGCAGTCATTTTTGAGAAAACGACAAATAAACGTAAGCTGTGTTCCTCTTCCTCTCCACATTCATTTAAGATATCTCTCCACTGTTCCTCTTCTCTCCTCTCTTCTCTCTCCTCTTCACCTCTTTTCTCTCCTCTTCTCCTCTTCTCTCTCCTCTCCTCTTTTCTCTTTTCTCCTCTCCTCTCCTCTCCTCTCCTCTCCTCTTTTCTCTCCTCTTCTCTCTCCTCTCCTCTTTTCTCCTCTCCTCTCCTCTCCGCACGCCGCCCCCCCCCCCCCCTCTGTCCCTCTCTCCCTCACCCCCCCTCTCTGTAACTCAGATCTGAGTTTAGCCACAGCGATGCTAGCGGTGTTCGGCCTGTTTCTGATGGTGATGGGTTCCGTGTGCATCACCATGTCTCTCACGAAGGGGGTGCCCTTCCTCCTCAAGCCCGCCGCGGTCTGCTTCCTCGTCTCAGGTCAGCTTCAGGGGAACGCATCACCATCTCACCGTGTCTCGGGGAGCGCGAGACACAGCCTCACATCCACACCTGACCTGTTCCACACACACACAGTCCCCAACACACATATAATACCAGGTGTGTGAGTGTTCAGTGTGTCTACGCTACTCAGGAGACTCACTTCCACTTCCTCAGGGAGACACACCTCCGCAGTTCAGCATCTTCTACTTCATCTCACCATCCAGATAACCCCAAACACAGTCAGTGAGTGTGAGGTAACAGAGACGGTTCTTCATTCCTCCTCTCTCCCCCATTCCCCTCCCAGGTGTCCTGATTCTGGTGTCCATCATAGTGTTCCACCTGTCGGTGCTGTCGTTGTTGGCGACCGACCATGCGATCCCGCTGCACTACGAGCTGTCCTGGTCAGTGGCGTGCGTAGGCTCGGCCGGGGCCATCCTCATTTTGGGCGGCGTCCTCTTCCTGCTACTGTCTTTGCCCTTCAACCTCCTGGAGAAATGTGCAGCACAACACAGAAACAGCAACACCTAGAGGCCTGGAGGACCTTGAGACGTAGCCCAGCTGATTCAGTATTCACTTTAAACCTGACGAACTGCTTACGTGTACAGAGCGAACAGGGTGATGCGTTTTTATGATATTATATTTTATGATTTATATTTCCTGACCCCCGCAACCGCTTATCCACAATCGGTTCATATACATGAATCATCAAAAGAACAGCCGCACCCAGAAGGAGTCAACCCACAGGAGTGGGACTTGGTGGGTGAGTTTGACATGGTGAGACATACTAATAAAGTTTTACATTCAACCGCACGTGTGAGGTAACCAAGGGCGGGTCTTATCTCTGTACCTGACTGACCCAACACCACCACTACAGACCTCCAGCGAGCAGTGGTATCCTCCATGAGTCCTCCTGTTAGTGCAGCACCATCAGCAGACGGCTGCACCACGCAGGACTACATGCACACAGACCGTTACCACGACTGTCCTTAACACCACGTCACCGTCACCAAAGACTGCAGTGGTGTCGTACCAGACTGTCATGGAGTGACTTAGAACGGCAGCGGGTCATCTTCAGTGACGAGTCCCGCCTTAGTCTTGGTGGAGACGCCCAACGAATCCGTGTGTGGAGGCACCGTGGTCAGCACCAAGATGGACGGTTTGTCGTCACATGTCCAGAAGACCTGGTGTCCCTCCACCTCCAACCCTACCGCACCATCTGCAGGAACTGTGTGAGGATGTTCAAGCTGCATGGGATGGATTATCACAGGACTCCATCAGGAACCTCTACAGCTCCATACCGAGACGTCTGGCGTGTTGGGTTAGCGAACACGGCGGCCCGACGCCATACTGAGAGACAGACTTCTGTATGTGTAGCTCAATAAATATTGATCATATCAGTCTAAATTTATCATCAGTTATTGATCCTGGTCACCTCTATCTTCCTTCCCCACACACCTGCACTCCCACACCTCCTGGGTGCGGCTGTTCTCCTGATGATGAGAGTATACCGTGTACCTGATCTGGTTGTTCTAATTGATTGCTTTTGGTGCATGATAGGAATTTTGTTGGTATTTCCCAACAGAGACTAGCCACGTCTCTGGGGTCAGAGCACAGGGTCAACCATGATACGGCAGCACCGGAACAAACAGCATCAAGTGCCTTGCTGAGGGGCCCCACAGTGGCACCCTAGCAGACCCTGGCATTGAACCCACAACCCTTAGCCAGCTCTAACCCATACTCAACCAAGCATGGCAACTTCCTCGGATTACCACGACGTTACCAGGACATTAGAATGTCGAGTTTGATACGCAGTGTTGGCGTTTCTGACCGAACTAGTCACCTAGCTACTGAGCCCGTGCCAGTGTCGTCTTCCTCTTCAGGGGGCTTGGCTTTAGGGTGAACAGGAAGCGGGCAGGACTATGAATAAACAGGAACGGCCGCAGCATTTTGCTTTGAAGTGGATAGGCCCAGTTTAACAATACCACAAACATTCCACAGGATTTTCAGTGACGTTCAGCTTCCTTAACATTTCACCAACACCTGTTTATCGTACCCTTAATTCAGGGCATCCGAACCTAGTTTTGAAGGGTGCACTCAGATGGTGGGCCAGGAACACTTTACCAGGAATACTCTTCAGTACTCACTCGTACATTCGTTTGGGCTTGGTTAAAAATCCATCTCTTATGTAATGAAGTGCAAGTGTCCGTTTCAGTCAGGGGGAGTGAGCTTCATAGCACTGGGAAATTGGCTCTGCAGTCCAGCTCTGTTGGAAAGCCATGCTACACTGCTATTGCCTCCTGCTGCTACTCTTAGTATGTTCCAAGCCTGGAGTTTCTGATCCTAACCAATCAAAACATGCCTGGGAGTGTCTGGACACATCCGAGTCCTCTTCTTCCCAACGTAGGCCATCTGAATAAAGCAAAATGTGAACTGTTTTATACTCTATAAATGTCTTTTGCTGTTCTCATCTCCTTGTGAAATGGTCTATCTGTGCTTAGCATGGCTTCTTTAGCCGCGGCGATGCTAGCCGTGTACGGTTGGAGTTATTATGGGATGGCTCTAATAGGTATGGTTCATCTAAAAATAAAAAATAGGGACCCGAAACTAGGAGGAGCTAAACCAGGACAAGGATGTATGAGTAGACTCTACACTGGAGGACTAGCAAGGAAGAATAACCCCCATGTTGGTGCAGTTAGCTTATGAGCTAATGAGCTAACCCTACATGGTAACAATACAGTAATGTAATTAAATATGGAAATTATAATGTAGCTGTGGAGGTACTGTGCTACACGACGACCCACTGCAATGTAATGTCTGGGCAGCTGCAGTTAGCCATGAAGCTAACATGGCAGGTAGCAAGTTTGCTAACTCTCCTAGAACAAGGTGAAACAAACCAATAACAGCCAGTGGTACAAGGTTGATGTTAAGACACTGGTTAAATAACATTTTCTCAGTTTTGGAGGATCCGTGCTATCGCTGTTAGGTAGCTAAGCTAGCTGCTAGGCTAAGCACACTGCTACACCTCTGGTTAGATATTAGTTTTGCCCGTCTATTGTGGACGCTTTGGGGTTAGGATTATGCAATATTTCTAAAATCTGTGTTTATCAAAAAGTCATTTTTAAAAAATGTATATTTCTAATTAATAATAAAAGTATAAGGCTGAGTTTTGGTTGGAGGCTAGTTGTGATGCTAATGAACTTCTGGATTAGCTTGCGGCTACGAGTGCTGCGGTTCATCCGGATGTTCCCAGTGCTCTATATATTCACCGGCTAATTTTCTCATTGGCCACTGTGTCATCATTCCGTAGCGGCCATCACTCCAGGACTAAAAGGAATTATCTCTCTGAGAGGAATGAATGGGACACATCCTGTGACTCCCAAAAATACACCAAAGCTGATACAACTAAATTTCCTCTGGAATATGGAATATCACTGAATCCTTGGAATTCCGAGGTCATTGAAGAATGAAAATATGAATATGTACTATGCATACATGTATGCTAACGCTACAGCGCCGTGCACTGGTATCATTCGACTGGCAGAGTTTACAAACTTCACACTACATGACCTTTGATAACCCTGAGACGTTGAGCAGGACGTTGGGAACCCTATCTCAGGTATCATATTGAGGTGAGATGTATCGTTTGAATGGCTGAACATGAAACCCTAGGAGCGTAGGATCCATGGAAGAGCGAGCGTGTGCTGTATACGGATTTACTGAAGTTCCTACTGAAGTTCATCACTTAGCATCATCAGCTACATTCACCTGAGCAGGTGCATACGGGCTCAGAAGTCAACAACAGACACTTCCTGGAGCCTCTCGGCTTTGCTACGTGTGTGTGTGGCTATGCCAGCAGGCCTTCATTGTTCTAATGACAATACAGTGGACGTAGCCCAACAACTGAGCGCTTGTTCCGAAGCCACACTCGGCTAGCTCGGCTAATGAGCCTTCCTCGAACTACACAGACCGAACAGTCGGGGACTCAGGCCTACTCTGTTTTTAAGTGCAGCACATCTCAGTGGCTTTGGATGCTAATCAGATGCTAATTGCTGCTTACTCCCTCCATCATTCAGCATGCTCCTATGGGTTGGGTGAAGACCAAGACTGCTGTAGTGCTATTTCATGAAGCTAGTTTCACTGGTTAGCATGTTGGCCAGCGTTTGAAGCAGCCCCCGGCAGAACGGTAAGCAGCTTGGTTCATCTTTGATCATCTGATTGAAGTGTTTCTCCCAAAGACATTAGGTACATACCGTACATGAGCTCATCTGCGACTGAAACACACCTGACAGTGTTTTTAACGGACGCCTAAACCTCCAAGTACTTGTGCACTGAAATGTGCAGAACAATGCCCAGAGGATGTGTTCAGGTTAAAAAGGGGTGTTCAGACGCCTCAGGCTCCTGCAGGTGGCGCTGTACGAGGACAATGAGGATATAAATCCCTGCAGGGTGTTAGTGACGGGATCCATAGATTGGGAAGAGGTGCTACAGTGCAGTGAATGTCTAATTCCATGGGTGGAAAATGATGGCAGTCGAGAAGTGCAAAACAAATGAAAATTTCAGAAAACAAAATGATGAAAAATAAAACCTAATTTGCAAACAAAAAAAATCCATTCAAGAAAACAAAATTACAAAAGTAAAAATATATTTACAAAAAAATTATAAATTCTATTCAAGAAAAAATTACAAAAGTAAAAACAAATTTACAAACAAAAAAATAATTTCAAGAAAACAAAATTACAAAAGAAAAGTAAATTTACAAAAAAATTGCATTCAAGAAAACAAATTTCTAAAAACTCTAAAGACTCTAAAGACCTTCAACAGGAAAAACTGTCGTCACCATCCCAAACTCCACCCACTCTACCACCACTAACAGTTTGATTGACGAGGGTCCACACTTGGCCCGCCCTTTACTTCAGAATTCAGTTTGCGAAAGTGTTTCACGTCTCGTCACCGTGGAAAACGTCTCCAGAGCAGATGTTAATGATTGGCTAAAAGGAGGGACTGCATGTGGGCGTGGCCAAAGACCATAGTGTGAAGGAAGTAGCTGAATCTGCAGGTGTGTGGAAGCGTACGGTCATACGGGTCTACCAGCAGTGGATACAATCCCAGCCTACAGGGAATTCTCCTCGGAACTGTGCCAGGGAAGGCCTCCACCACATCTGGACCACCTGACTGGTTCTCTGATGTGAGAGTGTCTGAACACTGATGTGGCTCCATCCAGAACCTCGTCCAGTACATGCCCGATCCAGTCCCAGCTGGTGCTGGTGGAGGTGTTACAGGGTGTTAGGTACGGTTCAGCTGTGTGTTGTAGATGACGTTCACAGCATGCGTACATACATTTATATTTTTCCCATTCCCCATCGGCCCTATCCCTGTCCTCCGACGTTCCTGTCTCTCCCGCTACAGGCTTTTGCTTGGGAATGAAATTTCCACACCGGGAAGTTTCTCGCTCTCGTTCTCTCGCGCAGGCTAAAATTAGTGCATGGCTCATCTGAGCGCATCATGCTGAAGTGTAGAGGAAATATTATCCCAGAATTCCAGCTATGCCCCTCGCTCCGAGCTGGGGGGTCAGGGTGTGGCGCTGAGGCTCTTATCATATACGAAGATTCCCAGGTTCTGCAAAACAAGCGAGACCGCAGCTGCTCAGGGCATGTCCACGCACCAGCGGTCCTGTTCTGGTGACTGATCTTTAATGAACCACTCATTAACACTAATGAAGTATATATCTGTAATATATAACCTGATACATTATATATATATATGTGAATATTTCTATATGAGTTCATAGAAGGGTTTATACGGTACGTAGGTCTAGCAGTGGGTGCTGGTTCCTCGGTATGTGTGGTGCGGTGTGGTGTGTTTGCGTGTGGATTGGGGTTGCAGACGTGAGGAAATCAGAGCCTGCAGGTGGACACTTGACCCCGTGGCCCTGCTGTATATATAGCCCTTTAATAGGGGCTGTTAGACCGCGTGGCTCTCGATGTTGGCCTGGTGGTGCGCTGAAGACACAGTTGTTTAGAGGTTGATACATAACCAAGTGGGAGAGCGAGGGAACGTGCACATGACCCTGGAGGCCTGGAAATTCCTAGCAATGTTAGGGAGCAGCAGGACGAGGCCACGGGGCCTTAACACGCTTTACATAAGCTGAATAACGTGTTTATGCAGGTAACTGAAAAAAAAAGAACATGAAATCGTTTCCACTTCCTCAAAAGGTACATAGTGATGCAGTGCTGAGGGCAGGCTCTTTAGCAGATTCCTGATTCACTGTTCCAGTGAGTTACACTCACCAACAGCCAGGTCCAGTCTCTTCAATGGTCACAGGTGTATAAACCGAGCACCTAGTCATGCAGACTGCTCCTACGGACGTTAGTGAGAGAACGGGTCGCTCTCAGGAGCTCAGTGAACTCCAGCGTGGTGCCGTGATAGGATGCTCCACCTGTGCTACAAGTCCAGTGGTGAAATTCCCTCCTACTAAATATTCCACAGTCCACTGTCAGTGGGATTAGAACACAGTGGGAGTGATCGGGAACGACAGCAGCTCAGCCACGATGAGTGGTCAGCGGATGCTGAGGGTCATAGGTCACAGAGGTCACCAACTTTCTAGAGTCCATCACTACAGACCGCCAAACTTCATGTGTCTGTGAGCAGCAGTTAGCTGGAATCACACCTGTACCACAGTACAGTGTGGCTCGGTTTGTAGCATGCTAGCTATGCTAATGGAGGTAAACCCTGTAGCTTGAGCCAGAGCCACTCAGCTTCACATGCTCAGATTTGAATCTGTATCATCTAAACTTGTGTCTGTGCTTTAGTTAGCCGAAATCCAGCCTGTTCTGTGCTAAACAGAGCTGTTATAAAGCTGGCTAAGCTAATGCTAACCAGCGCCTCTCCGCTAGCTCCACTCGCTAACATATTTTAGCATATCTTAGATAGATGCCATAAATGCAAACTTATTATTATTATTATTATTAATAATAGAGAGCTTTTAGCTAGCTTGTAGATGCTTTATTTATACATTTAAATAAAGCATTACTGCTACTGAGAGCTAATTAGTTAGCGTTACTGCTACTGAGTGCTGATTAGTTAGCGTTACTGCTACTGAGAGCTGATTGGTTAGCGTTACTGCTACTGAGAGCTGATTGGTTAGCGTTACTGCTACTGAGAGCTGATTGGTTAGCGTTACTGCTACTGAGAGCTGATTGGTTAGAATTACTGCTACTGAGAGCTGATTGGTTAGCGTTACTGCTACTGAGTGCTGATTGGTTAGTGTTGCTGCTACTGAGTGCTGATTGGTTAGTGTTGCTGCTGCTGAGAGCTGATTGGTTAGCGTTACTGCTACTGAGAGCTGATTGGTTAGCGTTACTGCTACTGAGAGCTGATTGGTTAGAATTACTGCTACTGAGAGCTGATTGGTTAGCGTTACTGCTACTGAGTGATTAGCGTTACTGCTACTGAGAGCTGATTGCTTGGCATTACTGCTACTGAGAGCTGATTGGTTAGCATTACTGCTACTGAGAGCTGATTGGTTAGCATTACTGCTACTGAGAGCTGATTGGTTAGCGTTACTGCTACTGAGAGCTGATTAATTAGCATTCCTGCTACTGAGAGCTGATTGGTTAGCGTTACTGCTACTGAGAGCTGACTGGTTAGTGTTACTGCTACTGAGAGCTGACTGGTTAGCATTACTGCTTTTACTCAGTGCTCAGTAAAATACTCAGTAGTACTCAGAGCTCAGTAAAATACTCAGTAGTACTCTGTATTCAGCCCTTAGTTTACTTTTTAGCCAGTAAGCCGTTTTGATGTAGCAGTATCTCTTTAAACTGGCCCCGGTGGAAGCACTGGTGCTATGTGGAGATGGTCTGAAGGTACATAACAAGCAGGTCCCATCCAAAAGCACAAATGAGATCACACGCAGAATCTCTCTGGATCTTTTATATAGAAAATTCGTGCAATACAGTGTTTGAGTTTATCACACATTTAGATAAACCATATTCTTTATTGTTTTATTTTCTGGATATATCTATTCTCCACTACATCAGTACTTAGCTAAGAGTTGCCCACATGAATGCAGTCTGTGTGCAGTTTTTGCATTGATGCGACCGGTTTACAAAAAAACGAAATAAACAAAAAAATCAAAACAACCCTGGTTGTGTCGATGGCTCCGTAGCATAGTGTCCCGTGTTGACCCCGTGTGGGCTGGGAGGTCAGCAGAACGGTCCAAGATCAAATGGGATCAGGTGCGGCACAGTGAAAGTTCTTTTTTTTTTGCCATGGAAATGCTGGCATGGTCATGTGACACAAGGGAGCAGGAAACTACACAGGGCATGCCCCCAAACACGAGTCTAACCCAATCAGGCTTAAGGAAGACAGTGTGTCCCATATTATATATATATATATATATATATATATAGTGCTGCTTTCATTTCATTTTAATTTTCAATTCATTTTTATGAATTTCTACATAAATGACACCATATGATCAGACCTCCATTTAAACATAACAACAAATAAGGAAACCCTAATAAAACAAATAACACACACATATAATGATATTTAATATAATTAATAAATGTAGATCTTGTTAAAAATAATGTATAATTAAAATATTAAATATAATTAAAATATTAAATATTAAAAATATATTAATTAATTGAACAAAGTGATTCACATTAAAAGTCTTACTTGGTAAAAGTATGTGAAGCTTTATGATGATCCGGTTCCTATGGGTGATAATGAGAGTTAGGTGGTGCTATCAATCAGGTGTCTGACCCCACCCTGACCCCACCCCGCTTACCCTGAGGGTCGATCTAAATAAGGTCTTCAGCACACACCTCTATGAGTGCAGCCATGCCTCCGTCACAGGAGACTTCTGAGAACCTCCGAGAGTGTTTCTGATGGGTTTGGTCTTCACTGATCCACTGTCATGTGGACTGGGCACAAATGGAGCAAACCGGGATGGAGAACACCGCTACTCTCTGGGGACGTTTCAGCTTGTGTTAGGATTCCTAAAGACCACCGGGAAGACCACTGACATAATGGGACATGGGATTCATAAGGCAAACAATGGATATATGTATGTCTTAGACGAGAGGTGCTTCCACCGCACCCCAGCTGTGAAACATGGTGGTGGTAGTATCACAGTATGGGGCTGTTTTGCTGCTATTGGACCAGGACAGCTGACCATCATTAGATGGAGCTATGAGGAATTCTACAGGAGAACAGTAGGAGCTGAAGGAGTGCTGTTGACCAGCTGAGTCCTAATCCAGATCCTAATCCAGTAGAGGTGTTGAGGCGGAACCTAACGTGAGGTGTTCAGGCTGGAAAGCCCACCAGCATAACAGAGCTGGAGCAGGAGGAGCAGACCGAGACTCCTCCAGGTCAATGTGCAGAGCTGATCAACAGCTACAGGAACCGCTCGGTTGGGGTCACTGGTGCTGGAGGAGGTCACACCAGCTCCGGACGGCAGAGGTTCACAGAGGGGCACATACTTTTTCCAGCATATCGTCGCTGTCCAAAGAAAAACAGGTATCTCCAAAAAGGCGACTGTACAGGAGAGGCCAAAAACCCCAATTAACTTTAATGTAAGTCAATGGAACCAGACGTCTCTCCAAACAGTTGGGGGCCGTTTCTGTTGGTCCATTCATCATGAGATTCTCACTCGGTGTAAACAGCAGCTGGCGTATTCAAACGATGCATAAAAGTAAAAATGGACAAAAGTGGAGATACATGTTTTTCATTGGACAGCGACGATATGTTAATTATAAGATAAATAAATGCTAGCCCAATATATGAACGGAACGCGCTAGAAGTCTAGTATTATGAGTTAAGTGAAGATCTGATCACATATGTAGGAATGCATACAATGATAGAGATGCATAAATTGTCAAGCAGCAGTGTATATATATATATATATATATATATTCATATATAACTCTGCATAATTACATTGGCATTGTTCTCCCACCCTGCTACATACTATTATTATTATTTATTCACATTTACATCACCCCAGCCTTTGGAAAGCAGTTTTGGACAGAACTCTTTTTTTTTTTTTGTACAAATATATTATACTATATTCTCCCGTTGGCGGGATCCTGGTAATGCCCCGTAAACATAAAGGTCGTCAACAAGACTACTGCTACGTCTACTGCTACCAGTGGTCATAAGAAAAATAACACCATGGCAGGTTCATATAAAAACATCAGCTTCATTTCAACACTTGGTCAGTAGTCCATCAATGACTATATATATATTTATATATTTATATTTATATATATTCTTCTGTCGACAGAACTGGAAGACGATATACACAATCAACACTAAAGTGTATGTTATCAAAGGGTATAAAAGAAACCATCCCAAAAATAAAACAGATGCTGCCCGTAAAGCTAATCATAGATATAATAATAATAATAATAATAATAATAATAATAATAATAATAATAATAATAATAATAATAATAATATTCTCATTCTTACACATAGACACTCATGCTTCTGCAGTGGTCAGGAATCACAGTTGACGTCTTTGAAACTCAAAAAAATCTAAAAGAGCTAGCAGTTATTTAGCTTCTTCATAATAACAACAACAACCACCATTTAAGGAATGTAATCTCGCTCCGATCCAAATAAGGAGTAAACTTCACAGTATCCGATGATTATCCGATGATTATCCGATGATTATCCGATGATTGTTCTTTAATTAGGTTAAAAAAAGAGAAGAGTGCTACAAAACGTCCGTATTAAAGGAAAGAGCGTTGTTGTTATTATGAGCCGGTTCCATCTTTTCTTCCAGCTTTATATTTTCAGGGATTTATTTTGAGAAAGGGAAAAAAAAAAACCAAAAGGAAAAGAGGAGCGCCTCCTTCCTCGCTGCCATTCATTCCCTCCGACCCACTCTTTCCGTTCTCCATGCTCTGCTCTATAATTCCCTCCTCCCCGCTGCTCCTTTACACCGGCGTTGTTTTCCTGTTCAGCGTGTTGGAGTTGCTCTCGGCCTTGCCCAGCCTATCCAGCGTCCCCATCCCCCTCTCCCTCTCCACAGTGGAGGCAGAGAAAGGCGGAGGAGGCTGCGATGGAGGCGCCGAGTTCCCGGCGTTGGATGAATTCTGGCCTCCAGACGCTGGGTTGTGGGACTTCAGTGACGGCAGCGTTCCGCTCATCATCATTCCTCCTCCTCCGCCTTCTTTTGGGAAGCAGTTGTGGAGCTGGTAGAGAGTGGCCCGGTCCACCGTTCCGTAGAGAGGAGGGGGGCCACTGACCCCACCTAGGCCCCCCAGCTTGGGGTCTCGTGACAGCGTGTAGAGTGAAATGTCGCCCCCTGGCAGAACCGAGCGGGAGTGCGGGTTGGGAAGAGTTGAAACGGAGACCGGACCTTGGCTCAGGAGGGCCGAAGGTGGCAGGCCGAAGTTTTTGCTCCCCGGCGGACCGCCCACACCCACTGGGGAGGGGTCCCGGGAGCGGGAGGGGTCGGTGGAGCGTGAGCTGGAGCGAGAGCGGCGGCGGAAGCGGTAGCTGGGTAACCGCAACATGGCGTGAGTGGTGCTCTTGAAGATGTCGGTGCGGGAGCGGCAGCGGAGCTCCTTGTTCTTCTCGATGTAGATGTTCACGGCCAGCACCCCCACCATCTCGGCGAGGATGAAGGACAGGCCGCCGAAGTAAAAGGACCAGCCGTACGAGTACTGCCACTTCTTGTCCTCGTCCTTCTTCGGAGAGATGTCGCCCAGTGCCGCCGAGATGTAGACGATAACACCGATGATGTTGCTCAAACCTGCAGACCAAGAGGTCCAAACACAGACTCTTTAGGGCACTTCAGGGCAGGTTCATAGATAACCGTGAGTCATACAGTGTCAGGAACCACATCATCAGGCCTGGTCAGACTGCAGGCAGATTGGATTTGTCTGGGTTTGTTTCTCAAATCAGATTTTTTGTAATCAGATTGGATTTGTGTCTCCAGACATCACCAATCAATCTGTGTGGGTTGACGTGCTAACAACGTAGGCATCAGTAATGACCTCTGTCACTCTGGATTTGACATTGTCATACGTTTTTACGTTGCATATGACGCAAAAGGCACTTTGTAATCTGGTTACTTTTAGGGTGGATCCTGACTTGTAGACTAATCTGAGGCCAAGGTTGTGACCTGTAGACTGATCTGAGGCCGAGATCCTGACCTGTAGACTGATGTGAGATCCTGACCTGTAGACTGACGTGAGATCCTGACCTGTAGACTGATCTGAGGCTAAGATCCTGACCTGTAGACTGATCTGAGGCTGAGATCCTGACCTGTAGACTGATCTGAGGCTGAGATCCTGACCTGTAGACTGACGTGAGATCCTGACCTGTAGACTGATCTGAGGCTGAGATCCTGACCTGTAGACTGATCTGAGGCTGAGATCCTGACCTGTAGACTGACGTGAGATCCTGACCTGTAGACTGACGTGAGATCCTGACCTGTAGACTGATCTGAGGCCGAGATCCTGACCTGTAGACTGATGTGAGACCCTGACCTGTAGACTGATGTGAGATCCTGACCTGTAGACTGATGTGAGATCCTGACCTGTAGACTGATCTGAGGCTGAGATCCTGACCTGTAGACTGATCTGAGGCTGACATCCTGACCTGTAGACTGATCTGAGGCTGAGATCCTGACCTGTAGACTGACGTGAGATCCTGACCTGTAGACTGACGTGAGATCCTGACCTGTAGACTGATCTGAGGCCGAGATCCTGACCTGTAGACTGATGTGAGACCCTGACCTGTAGACTGATGTGAGATCCTGACCTGTAGACTGCTGTGAGATCCTGACCTGTAGACTGACGTGAGATCCTGACCTGTAGACTGACGTGAGATCCTGACCTGTAGACTGATCTGAGATCCTGACCTGTAGACTGACATGAGGTCCTGACCTGTAGACTGATCTGAGATCCTGACCTGTAGACTGACGTGAGATCCTGACCTGTAGACTGATGTGAGACCCTGACCTGTAGACTGACGTGAGATCCTGACCTGTAGACTGATCTGAGATCCTGACCTGTAGACTGACATGAGGTCCTGACCTGTAGACTGACGTGAGATCCTGACCTATAGACTGACGTGAGATCCTGACCTGCAGACTGACGTGAGATCCTGACCTGTAGACTGATCTGAGGCTGAGATCCTGACCTGTAGACTGACGTGAGATCCTGACCTGTAGACTGATGTGCACAGGTAATTCTGGATTATGTAAACGCTACTTTAGTGCCACCTGGTTCCTGCTGGCACCATTGTAGACTCTGAACTCTGAATGCCTGCGTCCATCTTAACCATTGAACTATTTTAGATTCCTGAGGAGTTCATTTAAAGCCAAAGTGGCGATATCTAGAACGTAGCGGGGGTTATTACTCTTTAAGTCCCTCAGTGCAAGCGTTTCTATCCGAGTCACTTGTGGAAGGAAGGTATGCCTCTACACATCTCGCAAAGCCGGGTATGACTATTACGGACCTGCTGCCACAAAGAGAATGCCAGCTCCCAGGATGATATTCCTCTTGCTCTTGTAGAAACGACTGGCAGCAATACAAACTCCGCCCATCAGCAACAGGATGGCACTGAGGATGGGGAAGATGTTGGAGGCCCTAACCACCCCTATACAGAAAGAGAGAGAGAGAGAGAGAGAGAGAGAGAGAGAGCAGACTCTGTTTATATAACAATACCACAATACCTACATTTAGAGCTTAGAGTTATACACTCCACCTAATGAGAAACTGTAGAGCAGACTCGGTCTATACCACAGTACCTACATTTAGAGCTTAGAGTTATACACTCCACCTAATGAGAAACTGTAGAGCAGACTCGGTCTATACCACAGTACCTACATTTAGAGCTTAGAGTTATACACTCCACCTAATGAGAAACTGTAGAGCAGACTCGGTCTATACCACAGTACCTACATTTAGAGCTTAGAGTTATACACTCCACCTAATGAGAAACTGTAGAACAGACTCGGTCTATACCACAGTACCTACATTTAGAGCTTAGAGTTATACACTCCACCTAATGAGAAACTGTAGAACAGACTCGGTCTATACCACAGTACCTACATTTAGAGCTTAGAGTTATACACTCCACCTAATGAGAAACTGTAGAACAGACTCGGTCTATACCACAGTACCTACATTTAGAGCTTAGAGTTATACACTCCACCTAATGAGAAACTGTAGAACAGACTCGGTCTATACCACAGTACCTACATTTAGAGCTTAGAGTTATACACTCCACCTAACGAGAAACTGTAGAACAGACTCGGTCTATACCACAGTACCTACATTTAGAGCTTAGAGTTATACACTCCACCTAACGAGAAACTGTAGAACAGACGCAGTCTATACCACAGTACCTACATTTAGAGCTTAGAGTTATACACTCCACCTAACGAGAAACTGTAGAACAGACTCAGTCTATACCACAGTACCTACATTTAGAGCTTAGAGTTATACACTCCACCTAACGAGAAACTGTAGAACAGACTCAGTCTATACCACAGTACCTACATTTAGAGTTTAGAGTTATACACTCCACCTAACGAGAAATTGTAGAACAGACTCAGTCTATACCACAGTACCTACATTTAGAGCTTAGAGTTATACACTCCACCTAACGAGAAACTGTAGAACAGACTCAGTCTATACCACAGTACCTACATTTAGAGCTTAGAGTTATACACTCCACCTAACGAGAAACTGTAGAACAGACTCGGTCTATACCACAGTACCTACATTTAGAGCTTAGAGTTATACACTCCACCTAATGAGAAACTGTAGAGCAGACTCGGTCTATACCACAGTACCTACATTTAGAGCTTAGAGTTATACACTCCACCTAATGAGAAACTGTAGAGCAGACTCAGTCTATACCACAGTACCTACATTTAGAGCTTAGAGTTATACACTCCACCTAATGAGAAACTGTAGAACAGACTCAGTCTATACCACAGTACCTACATTTAGAGCTTAGAGTTATACACTCCACCTAATGAGAAACTGTAGAACAGACTCGGTCTATACCACAGTACCTACATTTAGAGCTTAGAGTTATACACTCCACCTAATGAGAGAAAACTGTAGAACAGACTCGGTCCTATACCACAGTACCTACATTTAGAGCTTAGAGTTATACACTCTACCTAATGAGAAACTGTAGAACAGACTCGGTCTATACCACAGTACCTACATTTAGAGCTTAGAGTTATACACTCCACCTAACGAGAAACTGTAGAACAGACTCGGTCTATACCACAGTACCTACATTTAGAGCTTAGAGTTATACACTCCACCTAACGAGAAACTGTAGAACAGACTCGGTCTATACCACAGTACCTACATTTAGAGCTTAGAGTTATACACTCCACCTAACGAGAAACTGTAGAACAGACTCAGTCTATACCACAGTACCTACATTTAGAGCTTAGAGTTATACACTCCACCTAACGAGAAACTGTAGAACAGACTCAGTCTATACCACAGTACCTACATTTAGAGCTTAGAGTTATACACTCCACCTAACGAGAAACTGTAGAACAGACTCAGTCTATACCACAGTACCTACATTTAGAGTTTAGAGTTATACACTCCACCTAACGAGAAACTGTAGAACAGACTCAGTCTATACCACAGTACCTACATTTAGAGCTTAGAGTTATACACTCCACCTAATGAGAAACTGTAGAACAGACTCGGTCTATACCACAGTACCTACATTTAGAGCTTAGAGTTATACACTCCACCTAATGAGAAACTGTAGAACAGACTCGGTCTATACCACAGTACCTACATTTAGAGCTTAGAGTTATACACTCCACCTAATGAGAAACTGCAGAACAGACTCGGTCTATACCACAGTACCTACATTTACAGCTTACAGTTATACACTCCACCTAATGGGAAACTGTAGAACAGACTCGGTCTATATCACAGTACCTACATTTAGAGCTTAGAGTTATACACTCCACCTAATGAGAAACTGTAGAACAGACTCAGTCTATACCACAATACCTACATTTAGAGCTTAGAGTTATACACTCCACCTAATGAGAAACTGTAGAACAGACTCGGTCTATACCACAGTACCTACATTTAGAGCTTAGAGTTATACACTCCACCTAATGAGGAACTGTAGAACAGACTCAGTCTATACCACAGTACCTACATTTAGAGTTTAGAGTTATACACTCCACCTAATGAGAAACTGTAGAACAGACTCAGTCTATACCACAGTACCTACATTTAGAGCTTAGAGTTATACACTCGACCTAATGAGAAACTGTAGAACAGACTCAGTCTATACCACAGTACCTACATTTAGAGTTTAGAGTTATACACTCCACCTAATGAGGAACTGTAGAACAGACTCAGTCTATACCACAGTACCTACATTTAGAGCTTAGAGTTATACACTCCACCTAATGAGAAACTGTAGAACAGACTCAGTCTATACCACAGTACCTACATTTAGAGTTTAGAGTTATACACTCCACCTAATGAGAAACTGTAGAACAGACTCAGTCTATACCACAGTACCTACATTTAGAGTTTAGAGTTATACACTCCACCTAATGAGAAACTGTAGAACAGACTCAGTCTATACCACAGTACCTACATTTAGAGTTTAGAGTTATACACTCGCCCTAATGAGAAACTGTAGAACAGACTCAGTCTATACCACAGTACCTACATTTAGAGCTTAGAGTTATACACTCCACCTAATGAGAAACTGTAGAACAGACTCAGTCTATACCACAGTACCTACATTTAGGGCTTAGAGTTATACACTCCACCTAATGAGAAACTGTAGAACAGACTCAGTCTATACCACAGTACCTACATTTAGAGTTTAGAGTTATACACTCGCCCTAATGAGACACTCCAGAGTGAGAGGAAGCGGGTCAGTCCAGGTCACTGCAAAGGTAGAAGCCCCACCGTGAGACTGAACATGAGACACATGAGTTACTCTGACGCATCTGGATAATTACATCACGCCTTTTGCAACGTGTGTGTTTAGAAGAGCCTCCGGAGAGAAGCTGCTCCTCCCCACAGTCCACAATCCCATCTGGGACCAGCTTTGCTGGGACAGTGAGGGGAAATGCCATCTAAATACCAACCAAATGCCAAGTAGTATGTGTGTGTATGTGTATGCGTGCTTGCGTGCACGCTGTCCACAGCTGTACCCGACAGTGCCACACAGCTTCCCTCAAGCATTTCAACTCACAGCACTCATCCGGACTCTCCGCGGCCCACGCTGACCAAAAATAGACCTCAGCTCCTCACATGGCACACGTCGTTTCAGTATGGCACTTAAGCGGGGCAAACACGATTTTAGCCTCAGCTCACTCCTTCTGACAGATTCCAGTTTTAAAGGGCCTATATGACGGACAGTGTTTTGAATTCTTTGTTTTTGTGATGTCACACAAAAAAAACGACACATTGACATATATCCACTCATTCAGCCTATACTGGATTAGTGCCCACTCACACTCATGCAGTTTAGAGAATTTTCTGAAAAAGGTTAATAATAAAGCCCTTAAAGGAGCAGTATGTAAACTCTAGTGGTGAGGATGTGTATTGCAACAGTCTTCTCCCTCCTTTCCCCAGAACCTACAGTGCATTAAAGGAAAATAGAAATAAGAAGCGGGTGAACAGGAAGCTGTCGCGTATAATAAATAAGCATAGGGGGTAATAATTCTACCTCGAGTTTTGTGGGCGGAGCTACTGATAATTATGCGCTACAGTAGAATGAGGACTCTTCTTCGTTCTATGTCTTCTAGTCGGTATTACAGCGCCACCTAGTCCGAGCTGCTGCTCCAGTGTTACAGTGTGAGGCTCTCTACAGCCCGTGTGCAGTGTGTCTGCTCTGGGCTCCTGTAGAAACATGGTGGTGGTAGTCTCTGCTGGAAGACGTGCTGCTCCTTTGTAGATGTGAAGCTCGTTCCAGTGAGTGATGCATCAGAGAACAGCTTCCGCACACAGCAGTGTGTGGTCTACCACTCTGTGGCTGTAACAACAAGATCAGTAACAGGACAGTGGTCTGTAATGATATGCATAGACTTGTCTCAGGGGTGGCATCCTATCACAGTCAGGGAGCTCCGCCACATGAGCCGCTCTCCTGCCAGTATTCGTCTGTGGAGGCTGCATGGTGGTGTGCTTGACTAGCCTGTTAGCAAGAGGTGTGACGGAAACACCTGAGTTCAGGAAGAGAAGGAGGGTTTCTTACGCAGGACGTACTCCGCTCCATCGTGGTCAAAGTCAGCATCTTCTGGGAAATGGTTAATCTGCGAGCACACCCCTCTCTTCACCCCTGCACGGAGACACACACACAGTCAGGGTTAAACACACAGCATGCATCCAGCAGCACTGTAGCTTCATCATCCTTAACCTCCATTTACACAGATTTAAATATGTTACAGAGTGAGGGAGAGAGGGTTTGGTGTGAGGTGTGTACAGAGTGAGGGAGAGCGGGTTTGGTGTGAGGTGTGTACAGAGTGAGGGAGAGAGGGTTTGGTGTGAGGTGTGTACAGAGTGAGGGAGAGCGGGTTTGGTGTGAGGTGTGTACAGAGTGAGGGAGAGAGGGTTTGGTGTGAGGTGTGTACAGAGTGAGTGAGAGAGGGTTTGGTGTGAGGTGTGTACAGAGTGAGGGAGAGAGGGTTTGGTGTGAGGTGTGTACAGAGTGAGTGAGAGAGGGTTTGGTGTGAGGTGTGTACAGAGTGAGTGAGAGAGGGTTTGGTGTGAGGTGTGTACAGAGTGAGGGAGAGAGGGTTTGGTGTGAGGTGTGTACAGAGTGAGGGAGAGAGGGTTTGGTGTGAGGTGTGTACAGAGTGAGGGAGAGAGGGTTTGATGTGAGGTGTGTACAGAGTGAGTGAGAGAGGGTTTGGTGTGAGGTGTGTACAGAGTGAGGGAGAGAGGGTTTGGTGTGAGGTGTGTACAGAGTGAGGGAGAGAGGGTTTGGTGTGAGGTGTGTACAGAGTGAGTGAGAGAGGGTTTGGTGTGAGGTGTGTACAGAGTGAGTGAGAGAGAGGGTTTGGTGTGAGGTGTGTACAGAGTGAGTGAGAGAGGGTTTGGTGTGAGGTGTGTACAGAGTGAGGGAGAGAGGGTTTGGTGTGAGGTGTGTACAGAGTTGAAGTGAGAGTGGGTTTGATGTGAGGTGTGTACAGAGTGAGTGAGAGAGGTTTTTGGTGTGAGGTGTGTACAGAGTGAGGGAGAGAGGGTTTGGTGTGAGGTGTGTACAGAGTGAGTGAGAGCGGGTTTGGTGTGAGGTGTGTACAGAGTGAGGGAGAGCGGGTTTGGTGTGAGGTGTGTACAGAGTGAGGGAGAGAGGTGTTGGTTTGTGGTGTGTTCAGAGTTGTGGTGAGTTGGTTTGGTGTGTGGTGTGTACAGAGTGAGGGAGAGAGGGTTTGGTGTGAGGTGTGTACAGAGTGAGGGAGAGGGTTTTGGTGTGAGGTGTGTACAGAGTGAGGGAGAGAGGGTTTGGTGTGAGGTGTGTACAGAGTGAGTGAGAGCGGGTTTGGTGTGGGGTTTGTACAGTGTGAGGGAGAGGGGGTTGGTGAGTCGTGTGTACAGAGCGAGGGAGAGGTTGGTTGAGGTGTGTGTGAGGTGAGGGTGTGTACAGAGTGAGGGAGAGAGGGTTTGGTGTGAGGTGTGTACAGAGTGAGGGGAGAGAGGGTTTGGTGTGAGGTGTGTACAGAGTGAGGGAGAGAGGGTTTGGTGTGAGGTGTGTACAGAGTGAGGGGAGAGAGGGTTTGGTGTGAGGTGTGTACAGAGTGAGGGAGAGAGGGTTTGGTGTGAGGTGTGTACAGAGTGAGTGAGAGAGGTTTGGTGTGAGGTGTGTACAGAGTGAGGGAGAGAGGGTTTGGTGTGAGGTGTGTACAGAGTGAGGGAGAGAGGGTTTGGTGTGAGGTGTGTACAGAGTGAGGGAGAGAGGGTTTGGTGTGAGGTGTGTAGAGAGTGAGCGAGAGAGGGTTTGGTGTGAGGTGTGTACAGAGTGAGTGAGGGGGGTTTGGTGTGAGGTGTGTACAGAGTGAGTGAGAGAGGGTTTGGTGTGAGGTGTGTACAGAGTGAGGGAGAGAGGGTTTGGTGTGAGGTGTGTACAGAGTGAGGGAGAGAGGGTTTGGTGTGAGGTGTGTACAGAGTGAGGGAGAGAGGGTTTGGTGTGAGGTGTGTACAGAGTGAGTGAGAGCGGGTTTGGTGTGAGGTGTGTACAGACTGAGGGAGAGTGGGTTTTGTGTGAGGTGTGTACAGAGTGAGGGAGAGAGGGTTGGTGTGAGGTGTGTACAGAGTGAGGGAGAGAGGGTTTGGTGTGAGGTGTGTACAGAGTGAGGGAGAGAGGGTTTGGTGTGTGGTGTGTACAGAGTGAGGGAGAGCGGGTTTGGTGTGAGGTGTGTACAGAGTGAGGGAGAGAGGGTTGGTGTGAGGTGTGTACAGAGTGAGGGAGAGAGGGTTTGGTGTGAGGTGTGTACAGAGTGAGGGAGAGAGGGTTTGGTGTGAGGTGTGTACAGAGTGAGAGAGAGAGGGTTTGGTGTGAGGTGTGTACAGAGTGAGTGAGAGCGGGTTTGGTGTGAGGTGTGTACAGAGTGAGTGAGAGCGGGTTTGGTGTGAGGTGTGTACAGAGTGAGGGAGAGAGGGTTTGGTGTGAGGTGTGTACAGAGTGAGTGAGAGAGGGTTTGGTGTGAGGTGTGTACAGAGTGAGGGAGAGAGGGTTTGGTGTGAGGTGTGTACAGAGTGAGAGAGAGAGGGTTTGGTGTGAGGTGTGTACAGAGTGAGGGAGAGAGGGTTTGGTGTGAGGTGTGTACAGAGTGAGGGAGAGCGGGTTTGGTGTGAGGTGTGTACAGAGTGAGGGAGAGAGGGTTTGGTGTGAAATGGCTTGGATGTTCCGTACAGTGGTGGTGATGGGAACCAGGGTTCTCCATGTCTAGAACACACATATAGACACTGTATTGACTATCTAGAACCACCAGTGAACCTACACGTGTCTTCTGAGTGTGTATGGAATGCTGATGATGAAAATCTGGAAAACCTGGAAATACTAAGTTCCTTTGGGGGACTATTTGACCTCACAGCGCCCTGCAGCATGTATCCCTCCACCATGAATGGAGTTTAAGGCTGAGATCTTCTCCACACTATCATAAACAGCGTCTCAGACATCAGGCAAGTTAATAAGGGCAGCGTGTGTTCTCCAAAGCATGTTCAGTATTAATGGAGGTTTCCCAACAGTTTTCCCAATATTCCCAGTAAGTTACCCACGTATAACCCCCACCCAGTACTAACTCCCTCACCCCACTAACACTCCCTTATACATCAACATATTTGCATATATCCGTTTACTGTCCCAACTGGTTTTCGGAGTTGCAGACCTCCTGCAGGGCTTGTTAAGGAGCTGCTGAGTTGGACCAGGTGTGCTGCAGCAGGACAGCAGGGGGTACTCATCACAGGTAAACTCAGCAGTGTGGTGGATATCGTCCCACAGCAATAACGTCCAGAGCTGGGGGACTCGCCGGCCTGCACGCCGCCATGGCTCCCTCCACACACTGATGGACTAGTAATTACATATAGAGCTGAACGAGGCAGTTTAGAGCAGGGGAACCGCTGAGGCCGACATTAGGATCCACCGTGCCAGCAAAGAGCTGAGTCTTCTCTGGAGCTTCAGTAAGTGATACTACTAGGGTTCAGAGTGTGTCCTACTGTCCCATGTCCTTGTCCACTGCACAGCACTGGCTTGACTCCACGGTTCTCCAATAGATAAGCCTGGTACCAGGATATCACCTCCATCGAGGTTCCAAGCCAGCGACCACCGCTTGATCAGAGACACATACGCTAACGCTAGCTACCCTCTTGCACCACCCGTGAGCACCAGAACAGACTGAGTCTTGTGGTCTGACCTGATGTAGTTTTCCCACAGCTAGTGCAGTGGAGTCAAGGCGTATCATGCGGCGTGAAGCTAGAGTAAAGAAGAAGCAGCAGGAGTCACTGCCTACAGACCTCCATGTCCGATTAGCTCCGCCCACCAGTGTAAGAAGTGGGTTGTTGTTTGAGGTAGCACACCGGGCAGCCAATCAGAACAGAGGCTGCTTACATATATTACTTTAATACGTATATATATATATATATATATATATATATATATATATATATATATATGTATATATATAATATTTTTATATTTTGTATTTTTGTGCATTATCTGGGACAATGGCTACAAATAGCGGTTTCGCTAGGACAGACAGGGGACAGACCTCCCTTTGAAGTTTTTGCTGCTACAGCGCTCTGCAAACACCAGGCACCACCCTTCATTCATTCAGTGTCCAGTCTGAATGGCTATTGTCTTATTGATTCATCAACGGCAGCAGCTTCCCCTCCTTTCTCAGTGAGGAGCTTCTTGAACAGCTACGCCTCCTTTCTCAGTGAGGAGCTTCTTGAACAGCTACGCCTCCTTTCAAACCTCCTTAGTGTTGAGGTGTCTTCTCACCGTGGCTGGATGAAGAGAAACACCTGTGGATGTTCTCAGATCTGAAGATCTGAACTGCTCGTCTGTATTCCCCCTCTGTCTGAAACGCTCTGTTAGCGCGTTTGTGTCTTTAAGCCCCGCCTCCCGACAAGCTCAGATTGGTCAATTAGCCCACCCTGTTCTTGCGCCCACACCGGTGTGACTGTTCATACAGTGTTGTTGGTTCTGCTGTGTCTGTTTGCTCCAGAGTCCGATCCCGAAAGTCCGGTAGAACAAGCTCCGCCTTCCCAAGCTGGACTGGAGCGGACTGGTTTCAGAGTGGTCAGTTTGTACTGGTTTAGCTCCCTGTGTGTTGTGTGAGGGCGTGTTGAGCCTGCCATTTACATTTACGGTATTTAGCTGACGCTCTTATCCAGAGCGACTTACAAGGTTAATCGTATTACAGGTAGGCCAATGTAGTGTTAGGAGTCTTGCCCAAGGACTCTTATTGGTGTAGCACAGCATAGTCACTCAGGGATTCGAACCCCAGTCTCCCACGTGTGGTGGTGGCTACTTGGTGGGTAGTGGTGTTATCCGCTGAGCTACACCAAACACCAGTAGGCGGGCAATAAGAACTCTGTTACGGGATGATGTCACCATGTAACAGAGGACAGGGCTGGAATTCCAACAAGGTGGAATTTTCAGGCAGCTGGGAAAAGTGTTTTTCAGTGTGTACCTTTGGGCCATAACGCACTAAAGGAAAGAAGCGTGAAACCGGAGAAGCGTGATCGATGTCAGTGCTCCGTGTCAGTATAAGGACAGTGTTGGTGGGTTTACCAGGTCTTCCCAGTGGCTGTTAGGAATGCTCTGTAGCTCATAGAAAAATTCCCGTTGTTTTATTTATTGTTCTTTGACTTTTCCCTTCCATATGACAGCGGAATCTCGAATATCTAATCTTCTCAGAAACATCTGCTGAAAAATTAATAACATCTACTAAAAGGCTAAAACATGATGGGTGGTCTCTGACTTGTGCACAGTACTGTAGAGGCCCCCCCCATCCAAGAGCCTGATCATGTATGACTGGAAGATCAGGCTCCTGGTTGCCCCGGCCCATTGCTAATAACACATGAGTGGGCAGAATTCCTGAAACGGGTCTCGAAATTCCCTACAGCATTACAGATATAAAATTAAATATAACATCCAGCCACTCTTTCATTTCACCGTTTCTCTCTCACACACACTCACACACACACCCGCACACACACACACACACACAGAGCAGGGTGCAGGAAGCCCTGGAGTGATGCAGGCAGGGGGATAGCTACCCGCTCCAGTGCCGACAGACAGACTGACGCATTATGATGACATCGGGGTGCACTATGATGACAGCGTGACTGGTGGTGGTGGATGGAGTGAGAATGTGATGGAGAGATGAAACAGTTGGAGGGAGAGGCGGACAGATGTGGGGGACAGTCTCGGCTCTTTTCTCTCTGCAAGAAAGAGACGGAGAGGACAAGAGGGAAAGGTGTCAGTGAAGCTCTGAATGTACAAAACGGACATATCCGGGACCGTGGTGATCCCGCTCCCCCACCCCAGGGACCCTGAATGAGCACCGAATGGTTTCACATTGGAACTGGGGAATTTTGCTTTGGTCTGATTTGGCTGGTGGGACGTATGCAGAGGGGCTCTGTACTACTACAGCTTGCCCTATGAAGTTAGTTCAGCCAGCTACATAACTCACTAATGCTAACCTAGCCTAGCATTCCTTTGGTAGCCAGCTGCATAGCTCACTAATGCTAACCTAGCCTAGCATTCCTTTGGTAGCCAGCTACATGGCTCACTAACGCTAACCTAGCCTAGCATTCCTTTGAAGTCCACCGGTGTGACTGTTCATACAATGTTGTTGGTTCTTCTGTGTCTGTTTGCTCCAGAGTCAAATCCCGAAAGTCCAGTAGAACAAGCTCCACCTTCCCAAGCTGGACTGGAGCGGACTGGTTTCAAAAAGGTCAGTTTAATGCCAACCTAGCCTAGCATTCTTTTGGTAGCCAGCTACATGGCTCACTAACGCTAACCTAGCCTAGCATTCCTAGCAGTCCACCGGTGTGGTCAGCTACATAGCTCACTAACGCTAACCTAGCCTAGCATTCCGTTGGTAGCCAGTTACATATCTCACTAACGCTAACCTAGCCTAGCATTCCTTTGGTAGCCAGCTACATAGCTCACTAATGCTAACCTAGCCTAGCATTCCTTTGGTAGACAGCTACATGGCTCACTAATGCTAACCTAGCCTAGCATTCCTTTGGTAGCCAGCTGCATAGCTCACTAATGCTAACCTAGCCTAGCATTTCTTTGGTAGCCAGCTGCATAGCTCACTAATGCTAACCTAGCCTAGCATTCCTTTGAAGTCCACCGGTGTGACTGTTCATACAATGTTGTTGGTTCTTCTGTGTCTGTTTGCTCCAGAGTCAAATCCTGAAAGTCCGGTAGAACAAGCTCCACCTTCCCAAGCTGGACTGGAGCGGACTGGTTTCAAAAAGGTCAGTTTAATGCCAACCTAGCCTAGCATTCTTTTGGTAGCCAGCTACATGGCTCACTAACGCTAACCTAGCCTAGCATTCCGTTGGTAGCCAGTTACATATCTCACTAACGCTAACCTAGCCTAGCATTCCTTTGGTAGCCAGCTACATAGCTCACTAATGCTAACCTAGCCTAGCATTCCTTTGGTAGCCAGCTATATGGCTCACTAATGCTAACCTAGCCTAGCATTACTTTGGTAGCCAGCTACATGGCTCACTAATGCTAACCTAGCCTAGCATTCCTTTGGTAGCCAGCTATATGACTCACTGTTGCTAACCTAGCCTAGCATTCCTTTGGTAGTCAGTTACATAGCTCACTAACGCTAACCTAGCCTAGCATTCCTTTGGTAGCCAGTTACATATCTCACTAACGCTAACCTAGCCTAGCATTCCTTTGGTAGCCAGCTACAAAGCTCACTAACGCTAACCTAGCCTAGCATTCCTTTGGTAGCCAGTTACATAGCTCACTAATGCTAACCTAGCCTAGCATTCCTTTGGTAGCCAGCTACATAGCTCACAATTGCTAACCTAGCCTAGCATTCCTTTGGTAGCCAGCTAGATAGCTCACTAATGCTAACCTAGCCTAGCATTCCTTTGGCAGCCAGCTATATGGCTCACTAATGCTAACCTAGCCTAGCATTACTTTGGTAGCCAGCTACATGGCTCACTAATGCTAACCTAGCCTAGCATTCCTTTGGTAGCCAGCTATATGACTCACTGTTGCTAACCTAGCCTAGCATTCCTTTGGTAGTCAGTTACATAGCTCACTAACGCTAACCTAGCCTAGCATTCCTTTGGTAGCCAGTTACATATCTCACTAACGCTAACCTAGCCTAGCATTCCTTTGGTAGCCAGCTACAAAGCTCACTAACGCTAACCTAGCCTAGCATTCCTTTGGTAGCCAGTTACATAGCTCACTAATGCTAACCTAGCCTAGCATTCCTTTGGTAGCCAGCTACATAGCTCACAATTGCTAACCTAGCCTAGCATTCCTTTGGTAGCCAGCTACATGGCTCACTAATGCTAACCTAGCCTAGCATTCCTTTGGTAGCCAGCTACATGGCTCACTAATGCTAACCTAGCCTAGCATTCCTTTGGTAGCCAGCTACATGGCTCACTAATGCTAACCTAGCCTAGCATTCCTTTGGTCCTCCCAGGCGTCCCCTGTCTCCAGCTGGAGCGGTCCCTGGGAATTTGAAGCACACCAGAAAGACCTGCAGCCGTGGCTCATTTTGCCTTTCTGTCCTGGCTGGACTGAAAACGGCATCCGGTTAGCCATCATCCATCTACCACCAACATGTAAACACAGCAATACTCAAGACCAGGATTGACCCCAAACGGCCCTGGGGATGACCCATAGTTACCACATCACTCACTCGCAGAACAGACAGAGACGCTCCTGTCCAGAGTGCCGGTCAGCTCTGGGGAAATCAGACTGGGGCCGTGTCCTGACCTTGCACCCTCTCCTCTGGGAGCCGTGAGTTATACGTTAGACATGTGAAGGCAGTTCATCGAGCCATCCAGTCCGGTCTGTCCAGAGCGTTAAACGGCATGTTTGGTGTTCTTTAGTTTAGCACTGAAGCTATAAGGCTAATGCCGCTAACTAGTACATACCAGCAGCATCCTCACCTCCAGCCACATGGAGCTGTTGAGAGGTCTATACGGCTATGTTTACACCACCAGACTGAATTACAATTCAGATTATTTGTGCCCATGTGAACAGATCTGATCTGTTCAAATCTGACCTCGGTCACTTTCGTGTATGGTCCTAGATGGGATATATATCCGATTCGTGGCCATGCGACCTTAATGAGAGCAGTGCCTGATCTGAGTGGGAAAGCAACACATCCGACCTTTCCACCTTCATCTCGCTCTAATAATGCGCAGCTGATCAGGACAGACTCCATGAAGATAGCTCCACCTGTACACTAGAACCTCTGACTGGAGTAGAACACCATCCGGGGATCTCCAGTACACCATGAAGATAGCTCCACCTGTACACTAGAACCTCTGACTGGAGTAGAACACCATCCGGGGATCTCCAGTACACCATGAAGATAGCTCCACCTGTACACTAGAACCTCTGACTGGAGTAGAACACCATCCGGGTATCTCCAGTACACCATGAAGATAGCTCCACCTGTACACTAGAACCTCTGACTGGAGTAGAACACCATCCGGGGATCTCCAGTACACCATGAAGATAGCTCCACCTGTACACTAGAAACTCTGACTGGAATAGAACACCATCCGGGGATCTCCAGTACACCATGAAGATAGCTCCACCTGTACACTAGAACCTCTGACTGGAGTAGAACACCATCCGGGGATCTCCAGTACACCATGAAGATAGCTCCACCTGTACACTAGAACCTCTGACTGGAGTAGAACACCATCCGGGTATCTCCAGTACACCATGAAGATAGCTCCACCTGTACACTAGAACCTCTGACTGGAGTAGAACACCATCCGGGGATCTCCAGTACACCATGAAGATAGCTCCACCTGTACACTAGAACCTCTGACTGGAGTAGAACACCATCCGGGGATCTCCAGTACACCATGAAGATAGCTCCACCTGTACACTAGAACCTCTGCCTGGAGTAGAACACCATCCGGGGATCTCCAGTACACCATGAAGATAGCTCCACCTGTACACTAGAACCTCTGCCTGGAGTAGAACACCATCCGGGTATCTCCAGTACACCATGAAGATAGCTCCACCTGTACACTAGAACCTCTGACTGGAGTAGAACACCATCCGGGTATCTCCAGTACACCATGAAGATAGCTCTACTGCCAGAACCATGGTACGTGTATTACTCAGCCATACATGTGTTAATGTGTTAGTGTTAATGGCGCCCCCTTGTGGTGAATCAGGTTTATTACATCCAGTCACCATCTGTATGTTATACAACATGAATACTGCTACATGGTTAAAAAGTTCACACAGCCCTGGGAATAAGCTCGGATCGCTTGTTGGCTTCATTAGAAGCGAACCTTGGACACCGAACACGCCACGGTGGTTTGTCTCCGCTTGTGGACAACTGTAAATTCCAAAGATGAGGCCGGAAGACTAGATGGCCTGTCCTCAGACAGATAGTAACGTCAGGCTCGGCATTCATTATGCAGAGCCAGAATGGGTCCTGTTTCCACTTCACCTACTCTCAGACGCTCTGCTACTTAGCATCCATCCTGGCTCCGAAGCCCTGGGGACAGTGAGGATTACTTGACCTCTAAACCGCGCCAACCACGGAGCACTGCAGCCAGCAGTGGAGGGGGTGAATAAGACGGAAGAAGGAAGAGAAGGAAGGAAGGATTAAGGTGGGGAAAAGGGAGAGATGGAGACAAAGCTAGAGGACGTGGTGATTTGGAGGCTGAGGCTTATCTGTAATTGAATGTTTTGTTATCAGGGAGGCTTAGCCACCAGGCTAAATTAGCAGAGCACAATGGCCGCCGTACAGGCCGGCTGGAATGGAAGTTAGGAGGGGATGAGTGGGAACACGAGGTGTTGAAACGCGACCAAGCGGTCCGTGACTGCCGCTCCCTCTGGGGCCGGGCCTCGGGATAAAGTCGCTGCAGCGTTTTAATTAAGCTTTGATGCGCGTTTCCCGTTTTCCAGCCTACGCTATAGGAATCAATAGGGAACGCAGGGGAACAGGAGTCAGTCTACATACAGAGCACATCCAGTACACTACTTTATGGGATCCAGCTTCCTTATACGGGTCTAACTGGGCTGTTGTGTGTCAGCCCCCCTTTACCGACGGTGGCCACTTCCATAACCCCAAAAATGAGGACATCATAAAGGAAGCTAGGGAACGATTACCTAACCTACATAACACATACATGACTTTACTCACCTGACTGGGAGGAACGGATGACCTATGTCTAACCCAGACGGAAGCTTCTAATGGTCTAGCATTTAGAGGGATGACCGGAAGCGGAGTCGCAACGTCACATGACCTTGTTAATCCAATTAAATGCAGGGAATGTCTTATGACACGGACGTGAGCTGATGGCGCACGTGGTATTGTTGGCGAGTGAACATTTGAACTAGTTCGTCCTGAAAAGAGGCCCAACAGACTAACAGGTACTGCGCCGGGCGGAGGACCACCCTGTGGCCACCCTGCATCTGACAGGGAGCTCCGGTTGAGCAGATCGGATGAATTTCTGACGTGTCAGAAGTTTTGGTCACCTGTCTCACAGTCTGAGCAGCTTCACGAGCAGATCTCTCAAGGTCCCTCCTAAACCACATCCGAACAGTCACGACTACACGACTACACATGGACCCAGGCTGAAGAGCCGCCACGTGCAGTCCCAGCGCCCGTCTCTACAGACTGTACTACCGTGATGTGTATACGGTCTCCGTAGTTCGGCCGGTTCTCAGTTTCAATGCAGGGGAGTAAAGTTAGCCGAGCTGCTGTAGCACTGATGGCTTGTCAGCAGCTGAACGTAGCATCTTCTGCCCAGTATGGAGGCGTGTACACATGGCTGAATCCCAAACGCCTGTGTATTGGACATATGATGCACTGCCAGTCGTACTTGTCCTACGTAGTGCACTACTTAGGGAGCAGGGAGTGATTTGAGATTCAGCCACAGCTGGGAGACTGACACGACCATGTCCCTGGCGCTGGTACAAAGGTACTACATAAGTGTCACTGTGTCACAGACCTCCCATCTCCTTGTCATGAGCAGGCTGGCCAGTGTTTAGTCTCACTGACTAGGTAACACCTATACCTATACGTGTGGGCTTTCCCAAGCCGTCCCCTGAAGTAGCAGGGGTAAAGCTTGACCAACCTAGCAACAGTTGCTATGAAAGCTGTTTAATGCTTTCATGGGAATAGCATGGCTACAAGAAAATCCACTCAGTAAAGGAAGTAAAGCGGCTGACCCTCGAGGCAGCAGATCCTCCACAGGCCCGAGTGCGTGAGGGCCCCGGGGTCCTTCTTGTCCTTGTTGTGGGGGTCGTCCTGCGTGACGTTAGCAGTGCTGTTGCAGATCAGAGCCCGAGAGTAAAGCCAGTAATCCGTCCCGATTGCCACCGTCATCAGGCCAAAGGAGGCGAACGCCCCCACGATGGTGAGGAGGATCTGAATCCCCTTCTCACACACCATGCCTAACAGAGAGAGAGAGAGAGAGAGGGAGGGAGAGAGAGAGGGAGCGAGAGAGAGAGAGAGAGAGAGAGAGAGAGAGAGAGAGAGAGAGAGAGAGAGAGAGAGAGAGAGAGAGAGAGAGAGAGGGAGCGAGAGGGAGAGAGAGGGAGAGAGACAGTCAGAGAGAGAGAGAGACAGAGCGAGAGAGAGAGCGAGAGAGAGAGACAGTCAGAGAGAGAGAGAGAGAGAGAGAGAGAGAGAAAGAGTGAGAGAGAGAGAGAGAGAGAGACACAGAGAGACACAGAGAGAGAGCCAGACAGGGAGAGAGACAGAGACACAGAGAGAGAGCAGATGAACCCTATTATACACAAGGTTCTGTATATATAGGAACCCTGGAACACAAGGTTCTGTAAATAGAGGAACCCTTGAACACAAGGTTCTGTATACACAGGAACCCTGGAACACACGGCTCTGTATATACAGGAACCCTGGAACACAAGGTTCTGTATATACAGGAACCCTGGAACACAAGATTCTGTATATACAGGAACCCTGGAACACAAGGTTCTGTAAATAGAGGAACCCTGGAACACAAGGTTCTGTATATACAGGAACCCTGGAACACATGGCTCTGTATATACAGGAACCCTGGAACACATGGCTCTGTATATATAGGAACCCTGGAACACAAGGTTCTGTAAATAGAGGAACCCTTGAACACAAGGTTCTGTATACACAGGAACCCTGGAACACAAGGTTCTGTATATACAGGAACCCTGGAACACAAGATTCTGTATATACAGGAACCCTGGAACACAAGGTTCTGTAAATAGAGGAACCCTGGAACACACGGCTCTGTATATACAGGAACCCTGGAACACAAGGTTCTGTATATACAGGAACCCTGGAACACATGGCTCTGTATATACAGGAACCCTGGAACACATGGCTCTGTATATATAGGAACCCTGGAACACAAGGTTCTGTAAATAGAGGAACCCTTGAACACAAGGTTCTGTATACACAGGAACCCTGGAACACACGGCTCTGTATATATAGGAACCCTGGAACACAAGGTTCTGTAAATAGAGGAACCCTGGAACACACGGCTCTGTATATACAGGAACCCTGGAACACAAGGTTCTGTATATACAGGAACCCTGGAACACAAGATTCCGTATATACAGGAACCCTGGAACACAAGGTTCTGTAAATAGAGGAACCCTGGAACACAAGGTTCTGTATATACAGGAACCCTGGAACACATGGCTCTGTATATACAGGAACCCTGGAACACATGGCTCTGTATATACAGGAACCCTTGAACACAAGGTTCTGTATATATAGGAACCCTAGAACACAAGGTTCTGTAAATAGAGGAACCCTGGAACACAAGGTTCTGTAAATAGAGGAACCCTGGAACACAAGGTTCTGTATACACAGGAACCCTGGAACACAAGGTTCTGTAAATAGAGGAACCCTGGAACACAAGGTTCTGTATACACAGGAAACCCTATACACAGGAACCCTGGAACACATGGGTTCTGTATATACAGGAACCCTCTGTATATACAGGAAAACCCTGGAACACATGGAACCCTGGAACACTCTGTATATACAGGAACCCTGGAAACACACGGCTCATGGCAAGGTTCTGTATATACAGGAACCTCTGTATATACAGGAACCCTTGAACACAAGGTTCTGTAAATAGAGGAACCCTGGAACACAAAGTTCTGTAAATAGAGGAACCCTTGAACACAAGGTTCTGTATATACAGGAACCCTGGAACACAAGGTTTTGTATATACAGGAACCCTGGAACACATGGCTCTGTATATACAGGAACCCTGGAACACATGGCTCTGTATATACAGGAACCCTTGAACACAAGGTTCTGTATATATAGGAACCCTGGAACACAAGGTTCTGTAAATAGAGGAACCCTGGAACACAAGGTTCTGTATATATAGGAACCCTGGAACACAAGGTTCTGTAAATAGAGGAACCCTGGAACACAAGGTTCTGTAAATAGAGGAACCCTGGAACACAAGGTTCTGTATACACAGGAACCCTGGAACACAAGGTTCTGTAAATAGAGGAACCCTGGAACACAAGGTTCTGTATACACAGGAACCCTGGAACACAAGGTTCTGTAAATAGAGGAACCCTGGAACACAAGGTTCTGTATATACAGGAACCCTGGAACACATGGCTCTGTATATACAGGAACCCTGGAACACATGGCTCTGTATATACAGGAACCCTGGAACACAAGGTTCTGTAAATAGAGGAACCCTGGAACACAAAGTTCTGTAAATAAAGGGACCCTTGAACACAAGGTTC
>JAMWET010000896.1:45000-70000 GCA_024036415.1 Prochilodus magdalenae
ACACACACACACACACACACCCCTGCACCGCACACATACCTCTACAACACATACACATACCTCTACAACACATACACATACCTCTACACCACACACACACACACACATACACCCCTACACTGCACACATACCTCTACACCACACACACACACACACACACACACACACACACCTCTACAACAGAGTTAGTGGGCAGTGTTCATGTATAAGATCTAAACAAAGTTAAATGTTCAGAGTGGGTTTGGTCCTGAACATTCTGTTCTAGATACTATTACCGAGTCAGCTCTGTTCCCAGTGGCAGTGAAGGTAACCAGACGTCCCCCTCTAAAAGCTCCCTCACAGGAAGTTCCTACAGGAGGTGGTTCTGAATACGCTGCCTGATGTCTGAGACGCTGTTTATGATAGTGTGGAGAAGATCTCAGCCTTAAACTCCATTCATGGTGGAGGGATACATGCTGCAGGGCGCTGTGAGGTCAAATAGTCCCCCACAGGAACTTAGTATTTCCAGGTTTTCCAGATTTTCATCGTCAACATTCCATACACACTCAAAAGACACATGTTTACATGTGTGTTGTAGACATGGAGAAGCCTGGGATGATTTAATGATTTTGATCTTTGTGGTTTAATTTGATTTATTTGTTTATGTTTTTGGGTTATTCATCATTTATCTCAGTGTTTAGGCTGGTTTGAGTGATTTATTTTAGGGTTATAGAAGAGTTTAGTGATTAAACTTTAAACTTGAATTATTCGATTCGTTAGTGACATATTTTAAGCTGATTTAGTGATTTATTTAAACGTTTTAGGCTGATTTAGTGATTTATTTAATTGTTTTAGGCTGATTTAGTGATTTATTTAAATGTTTTACGATGATTTATTTAATTGTTTTAGGCTGATTTAGTGATTTATTTAAATGTTTTAGGCTGATTTAGTGATTTATTTGAATGTTTTAGGCTGAATGATTTAGTTAAAACGATTTAGGCGGATGAATTTTTGTTTATTTAATTGTTTTAGGCTGATTTAGTGATTTATTTAATTGTTTTAGGCTGATTTAGTGATTTATTTAAATGTTTTAAGATGATTTAGTGATTTATTTAAATGTTTTACGATGATTTAGTGATTTATTTAATTATTTTAGGCTGATTTAGTGATTTATTTAATTGTTTTAGGCTGATTTAGTGATTTATTTAAATGTTTAAGGCTGATTTAGTGATTTATTTAAACGTTTAAGGCTGATTTAGTGATTTATTTAAATGTTTTAGGCTGATTTAGTGATTTATTTAAATGTTTTAGGCTGATTTAGTGATTTATTTAAATGTTTTACGATGATTTAGTGATTTATTTAAATGTTTTAGGCTGATTTAGTGATTTATTTAAATGTTTTACGATGATTTAGTGATTTATTTAAATGTTTTACGATGATTTAGTGATTTATTTAAATGTTTTACGATGATTTAGTGATTTATTTAAATGTTTTAGGCTGATTTAGTGATTTATTTAATTGTTTTAGGCTGATTTAGTGATTTATTTAAATGTTTTAGGCTGATTTAGTGATTTATTTAAACGTTTAAGGCTGATTTAGTTATTTATTTAAACGTTTAAGGCTGATTTAGTGATTTATTTTTTGTTCTTTGGGCTGATATAGTGATTAATTTCGGTCTTTATTATTTGTATATTGAAATGACCATGACCGTCCCTACTCTGTTTACAGGGGCTGGGAACACCACTGGTCTAACAGTCAACACATTCCCAAAAAGGATTAAAGCAGGTGAATTAGCGTGTTTAGCAGGTTTAGCTGTGACACTGACATATGGATCTGTGGCTGTACCACCTGTTCCTGCCCTGGCACTCACTGGCTTCATATCTGTTTTCATTACATAACCCCAAACTGGTCTAGTTACCGTGTGTGCCCCTGTGATTCATTACCGGCATCACTGTGACCTTAATAATACCCCGTCCTAACAGCAGGGTTAAATGAGTTACGGTTATTACTCTACGTTTATGGCTTCACAGTCGAGGACAGTGATTGATGATTTCAGTGTGCTCACTGCCCCTGAGTCCAGTGGCTTTCCATTGCCCACCACCACCCTGGTGCTTTTAGACCACAACACCATTATAAAGACTGAGCTCTTCTACATTTACATACACTACAGTGCCTAAAGTATTCACTCCCCCATCCAAACCTCTGAATCCAGGTGTTTCAAAACTTCCATGGCCACAGATGTATAAACCGAGCACCTGGTCATGCAGACTGCTCCTACAGACGTCAGTGAGAGAACGGGTCGCTCTCAGGAGCTCAGTGAACTCCAGCGTGGTACCGTGATAGGATCCACCTGTGCTACAAGTCCAGTGGTGAAATTCCCTCCTACTAAATATTCCACAGTCCACTGTCAGTGGGATTAGAACACAGTGGGAGTGATGGGGAACGACAGCAGCTCAGCCACCAAGTGTTAGACCACGTACAATGACAGAGCGGGGTCAGCGGATGCTGAGGGTCATAGGTCACAGAGGTCACCAACTTTCTACAGAGTCCATCACTACAGACCTCCAAACTTCATGTGTCCTTCAGATCAGCTCAGGAACAGTGTGTAGAGCTTCATGGAATGGGTTTCCATGGCGAGCAGCTGCATCCCAGCCCTACATCACCAAGCGCAGTGCAGAGCGTGGAACGCAGTGGTGTAAAGCTCCGCCCCTGGACTCTAGAGCAGTGGAGGCGTGTTCTCTGGAGTGACCAATCACGCTTCTCCGTCTGGTGATCCGATGGACGAGTCTGGGTTTGGCGGTACCAGGAGAATGGTACTGGTCTGCACTGTGCCGAGTGTCCCCTTAAACGTCCCCTGAAACGTCCCCTGAAACGTCCCCTTAAACGTCCTCTTAAACGTCCTCTTAAACGTCCCCTTAGACGTCCCCTTAGACGTCCCCTTAAACGTCCTCTTAAACGTCCTCTTAAACGTCCCCTTAAACGTCCCCTTAAACGTCCTCTTAAACGTCCCCTTAAACGTCCCCTTAAACGTCCCCTTAAACGTCCACTTAAACGTCCACTTAAACGTCCCCTTAAACGTCCTCTTAAACGTCCTCTTAAACGTCCCCTTAAACGTCCCCTTAAACGTCCCCTTAAACGTCCTCTTAAACGTCCCCTTAAACGTCCCCTTAAACGTCCCCTTAAACGTCCCCTTAAACGTCCCCTTAAACGTCCTCTTAAACGTCCCCTTAAACGTCCCCTTAAACGTCCTCTTAAACGTCCTCTTAAACGTCCCCTTAAACGTCCCCTTAAACGTCCCCTTAAACGTCCCCTTAAACGTCCACTTAAACGTCCCCTTAAACGTCCTCTTAAACGTCCTCTTAAACGTCCTCTTAAACGTCCACTTAAACGTCCTCTTAAACGTCCCCTTAAACGTCCTCTTAAACGTCCACTTAAACGTCCTCTTAAACGTCCTCTTAAACGTCCTCTTAAACGTCCACTTAAACGTCCCCTTAAACGTCCTCTTAAACGTCCACTTAAACGTCCCCTTAAACGTCCTCTTAAACGTCCCCTTAAACGTCCCCTTAAACGTCCCCTTAAACGTCCTCTTAAACGTCCTCTTAAACGTCCTCTTAAACGTCCACTTAAACGTCCACTTAAACGTCCTCTTAAACGTCCACTTAAACGTCCACTTAAACGTCCTCTTAAACGTCCTCTTAAACGTCCCCTTAAACGCCCCCTTAAACGTCTACTTAAACGTCCCCTTAAACGTCCACTTAAACGTCCCCTTAAGCGTCCACTTAAACGTCCTCTTAAACGTCCCCTTAAACGTCCACTTAAACGTCCTCTTAAACGTCCACTTAAACGTCCACTTAAACGTCCACTTAAACGTCCACTTAAACGTCCTCTTAAACGTCCTCTTAAACGTCCTCTTAAACGTCCACTTAAACGTCCTCTTAAACGTCCACTTAAACGTCCACTTAAACGTCCTCTTAAACGTCCACTTAAACGTCCACTTAAACGTCCCCTTAAACGCCCCCTTAAACGTCCCCTTAAACGTCCTCTTAAACGTCCCCTTAAGCGTCCACTTAAACGTCCCCTTAAGCGTCCACTTAAACGTCCCCTTAAACGTCCTCTTAAACGTCCCCTTAAACGTCCACTTAAACGTCCCCTTAAACGTCCCCTTAAACGTCCCCTTAAACGTCCCCTTAAACGTCCTCTTAAACGCCCCTTTTAAATGCCCAATTCAGACTGTATTAGTTTTTTTGGAGGCCAGTGGTAAGTCGGGACTACTGGAGGTGGAGAATTGTAGCACACCATCCCAGCTCCCGAGCATATGAGCGTCCGCAGGCTTGATAAAACTGGCACCCTGTTGACTGTTTACCACTGCTGGTCCACCCTCGGCCCACCCAGATTAGTGTCCTCCGTACGAGATCTAATTAGTATTAAATCTCCCGAAACTCCTGATTTGAAAAGCACAGAGACTTTTATTTAGAAAAATAAATTAAGATAGCAATTTTGAGCCTATTTTGAGTCCACGTCCTTGATAAGGTTGGCACCACGCAGCCTGTTTGCCTTGGTTCATCCTCGGACCCCGTGTTTAATCTCCTAAAACGGATTTTAAATGCACAGGGACTTTTATTTTGAAAAATAAACCAACATAGCGATAGAAAGCATACATGGCTCTGTTGTTCAGCATTGTGTTAGCTGTTTAGCACTGCTGGCCCACCCCAGACCACCCAGATAACTGCCTTGCCTAAAGGATTTCCCTAGTCCTCGATCTCCTAAAACTGATTTTAAATGCAAACTTTAAAGAGACTTTTATTTTAGAAAATAAACTAAGATAGCAACCATATATGGGTCCAAACATCTTCATAAGGCTGGCACCCTGCTGACGGTTTGTCACTGTTGGTCCACCCTCGGACCACCCCGATTACTGTCCTATACACAAGATCAGACTATTAATGTCCTAAAACTGATTTTAAATGCACAGAGACTTTTATTTTAGAAAATAAACAACCTGTTTTATTTGTGAAGGCCGTGAATAAGACTTGATTAGTGTTGACGTGGTTTTCGTCAGAAACAGAACAGACATCCTGAAAATGATGCAGTTCCGTTTATGTTTATGTTTACGTTTATGTTTCGTTAGAACGGAGTGATGAGGATGATTATGAGAAGAGTAATGTTTTCTATCCAGCTTCACCTAACGGGTTTCTGTTTGGTGTAGGATGATTGTAGGATGCTGTGTTCGTGTGTGGCTGCTGAAAAACCAAAGTACACCCGGTGTACCATAGAAACATTGGCGGCTAATGTTGCTGTTTAAACAAGTAGGGGTTTACAGAGACTTTAATTTTGAAAAATAAACTAAACACTAAAACATATTTACTAATTTACAATATAAAAGAGATAGAAATGAAGGAAAAATCGCTCAATAGGACTGTATTAGGATGAAATCTGATGAAAACTGGGATGCTGCCACCTGGAAAACATGGCGCTAACCACCAGTGGAGCAGTCTAGCATAGCATAAGTAACTTTACCAGGGTCATACTGAATCTAAATCACCCAGGAAGTTAAACTACACCTCAGTTTAGAGATTTAGGGGTTACAGGTGCTGCCGTAGCTGCTATGCTAGCTGTGCTAATCGTGCTAGCTGTGATAGCATGTAATGCTTCAGGCCAGATTACTCACTACTACTCAGTACCTCAGACCAGACATCAGCCCCGGGAAAAACCTCGACCCATCTGGGGTAACGGTCCCACACCGCAGCCGTGGTATGTGGCGGCGCTAGCCGTTTCACGGGGAGCCGTTTACATGAGTCACCGTTTTGTCTTTCCACCATGTCCTACACAGGACTCGACTGACGTACCTCAAGGAGGACGGCTGATTCCACAACGCTGGCTCTGTGTATCCGAGCGATGATGCATCGCCTGGATTTCGAGGCCAGCCAGCGTTTGTATGGGTGAGTGAGTATTCACAGTGACTGAGTCTCGTTTAAGGCAGAGAGGCTCGTTCTGGGAGAAGCTCCGTCCCCGTAGACGCCCCAGTGTGAGGGAGAGTTAATTAGTACAGATCGTAGGCTAACTCTAAAGAGGCCGAGCGTGAGAAAGAGATCTGCCGTGGATGTATCTGTCGCAGGAAGCCAGCCAAGCGCCCTGTATCTTCAGCCTCGCCATACCGCGGTAATCGCACACAGCCGTCCCGCAGCGCCGGGAGCGCAGCGGATTCCGCTCGGCCGTGACTGTGGTTGAGTGTTTCTGGGAAGCGGTAAGGAAACTAATGCTGAAACGCTAAAAGCATTGATCCCTCATCCACAGGCTGGCTTCCAGGCTCGTCAATAACGGCCACGATGATGATCACGATTATTCATCACCATCCGGAAATTCAGGAACTTACAGCGTCACCGCTGTCATGACACAGATTCACACCGAATAAACACTTTCTGAATTAATATCCATTAACGGTACACTGACCAGCCCTAACACTAACACCACCTCCCTGTATCTGCACTCAGTGTCCATCATATCAGCTCCACTGACCGTACAGGACACTCTGTAGGTGTACAGGTCCAGACTGTAGTCCATCTGTTTCTCTGTGTACTGTATTACCCTGTTCTTCAATGGTCAGGACCCCCACAGGACCACCACAGAGCAGGTATGATGTGGGTGGTGGATCATTCTCAGCACTGCAGTGACACTGACGTGGTGGTGGTGTGTTAGTGTGTGTGGTGCTGGTGTGAGTGGATCAGACACAGCAGTGCTGCTGGACACCTCAGTGTCACTGCTGGACCCAGAATCCCACACCTACCCAAACTATCCAGCACAACAGTGTCCTGTGGGGAGCATCCTGTGGGGCAGCGTCCTGTGGGGCAGCGTCCTGTGGGTGATGTCCTGTAGGGAGCGTCCTGTGGGCAGCGTCCTGTGGGCAGTGTCCTGTGGGCAGCGTCCTGTGTCCACTGATGAAGGACTAGAGGATGACCAGCACTGCACTGTGCAGCAGCAGATGAGCTATCGTCTCTGACTGTCCATCTACAAGGTGGACCAGCAAGGTAGGAGTGTCTAATAGAGTGGACAGTGAGTGGACACAGTGTCTCAACACTCCAGCAGCACTGGTCATGGGTGACACATGATAATACTGGTTTATATTATTTTTGCCCCGCCTACTGGTACACTGTGACATAATCAAACACCCGAAGACGTTTTAGAGGTGAGGAGAGAACTTAACACCATGACCATAACTGCGTAGGCCTCTACGTGCTGAACACTTCAGGATACGACAGTCGGGAACCGAACCCAGACCCATCTTACTGTGAGGCAACAGCCCTGCCAACATGCACACACAGAGTCCAGGGAAGTAGAACCGGCACAGCCAGTAATTAAAATAATACAGATGCTTGTAAATATGTCCAGTCCTGATAGTTTCTCATCCATCAGACGAGCTCATTAATGCTGAACGAACCGGCCTGTGACACTGATTTATGAACTGCTCACGCAGGCACCTCAGAGTTTGTCATCTAACAAGTGTTTTTTGGAAAACCTGCACACATTTTCCGAGAACATCACTGCTTAACAGACGAGGCTGTTCAGGATTCCATCACCAGTACATGATGCACACTTCTACCGCGTGACCTCTGCATACGACCTTGCCGCAGTTTACATCATAAGAAGACCTTTCCTTGGTAAATACTGATTTGGGGGATTAGGCGGCTTGTGCAAACAGGCCTCTGTATCAGGTTCCTTAAAGCGGCCATAGACTGTAACCCTGTATGTACACTGTAATAAGGAGAGTCCAGTACACAGAACCCGCACACCGTGAACCTCAAACACTGTCGTTTCTTTTGAAACCAAAGCAAAACAGGCCGATTCCCAAATCCTAAACTGCTACAGAACAGACTCATTAATATTCACACCCCCAACATTTACATAGAACCACACCGGAGCTACAGAACCAACATGGTGGACCATGTGGAGAACTCCAGTGTTCCAGACTGGGAAGGGGATGTCAGCACTCTCCATTCTCTTCCCAGGGAACCCAACAGTCAGCAGTACATGGTGGATGTTCATCTTCAATCCAGGCTTTTTAGGTTCTTCCTAATCACCAGCTTCCTAATCCAATGTTCCGTTCCACCTTAAATGCTGCAGCTTCTACAGGAGCCAGAATGTCCTGCAGCATCATTTAAGGTGGAGCTGAACATTCCCAATGCAAGCAGCTCCCACATCTCTAACAGGATCCCGGAACACCTTTAATCCTGCAGTCTGCACATTCCACTCCGGACAGATTCCCAAACCTCTCTGGACAATATGGAGCAGCTCCGCTCAGCGTCTGACCCTGACGAGACTGAAGAGAGGAGCAGCTCCACCTTTATTAGCACCACCACCCCAACAGCAGCCTGTAAGTAGCAGCCATGCTGTGTGATTGTATCCGTGTGTGCCGGTTGGAGCAGATCATCTTAAACTGAGAGCTCCATAGTGAGGATCAACTTTACTCTACTGTGTGTTGGTGTTCAGATGGAGCCAGTAGCTAGTACAGGGAACGCTAGCTACTAGCATTAGCTAACTAAGTAGTATGAGGGCGGAGCTTATTTACACAGAGGCTCATTTTATTTAGTTTATTTCCACATTGTGCTTCTGTGTGGGCGTTCTGTAAACCAGCCAATTGGAGCAGAGCTCATCTAATTATTTATGAGGAGCTCACCAATAAAAGGAACCAGCTCGTTTAATTCTAGAACCAGATGGGGGGAGAATAGGGGACGTAGAACCACATCTGGCCGTTTTCACCCCGTACCTTCTGTGTGGAACATGGGTGAGCAGTTTAAACACTGAATGAATCCAGAATATGATCCCTTCATATTCATAAGACCCAAACCCGGCATGCTAAAAGCACCTGCACAGATCTGATGTGTTTTGTAACTTCTCCAGATTGGCCTGCCAGATCTATCACCGTTCCAGAACCTCATGATTTACAGATTAAGCTCCAAGCCAGCCACCAACCTTTGGCAGCCTCGGATAACACGGAAGTAAGTGTCTGCGCCATTTAGCGGAGTGACTACAGTAGCGAGGCAGGAGCACCGCTAGTGTGCACTACAGCTCCAGCAGTTAATATCAGAAACACACATGCTAATAGTGTACAATACATCTGTTATGATCATACTCAGTACCGTGACCGATACCTGCCATCGCAGAGCTTTCTGATAATCTCTATAACACCCTTCCAATAGGAACCGTTCAGCTGCTAAAACGTGCCCACACCAAACATGGCAAGTACTGCAGGCTGGGATTTCGATAATGCCCTTATGCCATCTGGAAGATTTTCCTACCCTCTAGTTTCATACAGAGAGATTTGGTTGGTCCCAGAATGCCAGTGCAGACCAGACCAGAGACTTTCTGATGAGGAGAACAGCAACACTAACATCTCTATAACACTAGGGGGCGCTCCTGAAGGATTCTAAAATGAATAGAATTAAATACCGATTTTAGACTCATTTTCATGCAGATTTCCCTCAACACAGAAAAACATCAAATACAGCGTCCTATGTATTTTTCTGATGTAAGGAAGCTGGTAAAGCACTGATCATTTTAACAACCAATCAGCACTCAGCAGCACTAACAGTCAGCAATCGACACTCGGCACTCACAAATCAATACACACAGCACACCAACCAATCAGCACTCAGCACACCAACCAATCAGCCCTCAGCACACAGCATACCAACCAATCAGCCCTCAGCACACAGCATACCAACCAATCAGCACTCAGCAGCACTAACAGTCAGCAATCGACACTCGGCACTCACAAATCAATACACACAGCACACCAACCAATCCGCACTCAGCACACCAACCAATCAGCCCTCAGCACACAGCATACCAACCAATCAGCCCTCAGCACACAGCATACCAACCAATCAGCACTCAGCACACAGCATACCAACCAATCAGCACTCAGCAGCACTAACAGTCAGCAATCGACACTCAGCACTCACAAATCAATACGCACAGCACACCAACCAATCCGCACTCAGTACACCAACCAATCAGCACTCAGCACACAGCACACCAACCAATCAGCACTCAGCACACAGCACACCAACCAATCAGCACTCAGCAGACAGCACACCAACCAATCAGCACTCAGCACACCAACCAATCAGCACTCAGCACACCAACCAATCAGCCCTCAGCACACAGCACACCAACCAATCAGCACTCAGCACACAGCATACCAACCAATCAGCACTCAGCAGCACTAACCGTCAGCAATCGACACTCAGCACAAATCAATACTCACAGCACACCAACCAATCAGCACTCAGCACACCAACCAATCAGCACTCAGCACACCAACCAATCAGCACACAGCATACTAACCAATCAACACACAGCAGCACTAACAGTCAGCAATCGACACTCAGCACTCACAAATCAATTAGCACAGCACACCAACCAATCAGCACTCAGCACACCAACCAATCAGCACTCAGCACGCAAGCTCACCAACCTCTCAGTACACAGCTCACCAACCTACTAGCACTCACTACATAGCTCACCAACCAATCAGCACACAACTCTTGAACCTATCAGCACTAAGCACACAACTTACCAACCAATCAGCACTCAGTATACACCTTATTAACCTATGAACACTCAGCATGTTGTTCACCAACCTATCCACACTCAGCACAAAGCTCATTGACCAATCAGCACACAGCTCATCGACTAATCAGCACCCCGCACCGAGCTCTCTCTAACCAATCTGCACACAGCACACAGCTAATGGACCAATCAGCACACAGCTTGTCAGTTCATCAGCACCCAGCACACAGCGCTTCTACGAATCTGCACACAGCACACTGCTAAACCAACCAATGAGCACAGAGCACATAGACCAGTCACCACTGTACAATACATTACACTCTTTATTCAAGCTCAGACTCCGCCTACAAGCCACACACAGCCATTGGCTCGTTGGTGTTTAATCTGGGACACTAAGATTCTGTAGTGGTGCGTGTTTCTGCACCAGGGGGCCCGTCTGGCCAAGCCAGGCCTCCCTTTATCCTGGAGTGGAAGTGTTCCAGGCCCGGATGCTTCGTCAAGCCTTTGTTACGAACATTTGTAGGACAGCCTCAGCTGCTGTGTTCAGTTCGTTAGCCAGCCTGATGAGGAGTGAGGGAGAGTTTGACTTCCTTGTTCAGGATTGGATTTCAGTTTTGACTCAGTAACTGTATCTCCTGCCAGGCAAAGCGGCACACTGCGGTAATAACGGGCAAATACATACGTCTAATGCGCATCACTGTCAAACTCTCTCCATCCTAATCATCACAGCTATGTGTGTAGTTAGGGAAGAAACACAGTTCCCCAAAAAGACTCGACATCGGAGACTCAGACCTGCACCTCAAAGTCTTTAGACTCGGACTCAAGACTCCTCAGAGACTAGTGACTCAATTTCCACTCCCTAGACTCAGACCTCAGAGACTCAAACTTGCACCTCAGAGAGTTGGACTTGTACATTAGGGACTCGAGACTAACATCTCAGGGGCATGGACCTGCACCTCAGAAACTAGTTACTGGATTTGCACCTCAGAGACAAAGACCCGTACCTCAGGGACAAAGACTCGTACCTTAGGGACACAGACTCATACCTTAGGGACAAAGACTCATACCTTAGGGACACAGACTCATACCTCAGGGACACAGACTCATACCTCAGGGACAAAGACTCATACCTCAGGGACAAAGACTCGTACCTTAGAGACAAAGACTCATACCTCAGGGACAAAGACTCGTACCTTAGGGACACAGACTCATACCTCAGGGACAAAGACTCATACCTTAGGGACAAAGACTCGTACTTCAGGGACAAAGGCTTATACTTCAGGGACAAAGACTCATACCTTAGGCACAAAGACTCATACCTCAGGGACAAAGACTCATACCTCAGGGACAAAGACTCATACCTCAGGGACAAAGACTCATACCTCGGGGACAAAGACTCATACCTCAGGGACAAAGACTCGTACCTCAGGGACAAAGGCTTATACTTCAGGGACAAAGACTCATACCTCAGGGACAAAGACTCGTACCTCAGGGACAAAGACACATGCTTCTAAAACTAGAGACTTGGATCACACCTTAGAGACTCTGACTTGCACCTCAGAGACTAGAGACTTGGAACTCTCACCTCAGAGACATCAACACACATCTCAGGGACTAAGACTGGCACTATATGGATTCAGACTCACACTGACTCATACCTCTGGGACAAAGACTCATACTCAGGGACAAAGACTCCCGTCTCAGAGGCTCAGACTTTGGGGGACTTGGACTCACACCTCTGGAGACTATAGAGCCAGACACACCCCTCAGAAACCTAGACTCACACTACAGAAACCACTGGGACTAAGAGCTCAGGGACTCTGACTCACATCTCAGAGACTATAGATTTCCGGCTCACACCTTAGGGACACTGACTCACACCTTAGGGACACTGACTCACACCTTAAGGACTTTGATCACATCTCTGAGACTCAGACTCTCACCTCAGAAACTAGTAACTTGATAAAGACTCATACCTCAGGGACAAAGACTCATACCTCAGGGACAAAGACTCATACCTCAGGGACAAAGACTCGTACCTCAGGGACAAAGACTCGTACCTCAGGGACAAAGACTCATGCTTCAGAAACTAGAGACTTGAATCACATCTTAGGTACTCTGACTCACACCTTAAGGACTTTGATCACAAAGACTGAGACTCAGACTCTCACCTCAGAAACTAGTAACTTGAACTCATACCTCAGAGACTCAGACTCAAACCACAGGGACTCAGACTCGCACCTAGGGTACTAGTGATCTATAAATGAAAGACATCACAATACAATCTACAATACAAATACAGGGACCCCTGACTCGGAACTTGGATTTCAGAGACTTGAGACCTGACTTGGACATGCATGGAGCACCTGAGAACATGTTTGGTTGTAGTCAATCAAATCCAGACACAACAAAGACAAATATGTCACCACGCTGCGATTAGCTCAACAACACTGGGCGTGTGATCCGGAGGATCAGAGTGGGTGTTATCAGGTGGGTGGTAGGTATAGAGCGTATACCTGTACATGTCACATAGACTGTTCCACTGTACAGAGGTTAGAGACTGCACTGCCTGATACAACCCGCTGTCTCCCAGCCTGGCATTAGCACTGCCACAGTTCCACCGCAGACAGCGCAGCAATGATGTAGTAGCTCCATCAGTGTGTGCTGCAGCGGAGCTGCTTCATCATACTGATAGGAGATATATAACCGAGAGGGAGTGAGCACACCGCGGACAAGAGGGATGTAACAACCAAACTGCGGCACCAGCCTATCTGTCATCAGCATCGTCAGCCACTGGGCCCGACTATTATTCCTAGAACTGATAAACAGTTAATCAAGCAATGGACTAATAGACCGTCAGAATGACTGTGTGGTCATATGAACATCATAGAGCACTTTTTAAATAAACCATGAAAGCCATATCGCCCCCTACACTTCCTGTAGTGTATTACAGTCTGTCAGAATGAGCGTGCGGGTCATATCGCCCCCTACACTTCCTGTAGTGTATTACAGTCTGTCCGAATGAGCGTGTGGGTCATATCGCCCCCTACACTTCCTGTAGTGTATTACAGTCTGTCCGAATGAGCGTGTGGGTCATATCGCCCCCTACACTTCCTGTAGTGTATTACAGTCTGTCAGAATGAGTGTGTGGGTCGTATCGTCCCCTACACTTCCTGTAGTGTATTACAGTCTGTCAGAATGACCGTGTGGGTCATATCGCCCCCTACACTTCCTGTAGTGCATTACAGTCTGTCCGAATGAGCGTGTGGGTCATATCGCCCCCTACACTTCCTGTAGTGCATTACAGTCTGTCAGAATGGCCGTGTGGGTCGTATCGCCCCCTACACTTCCTGTAGTGTATTACAGTCTGTCAGAATGAGCGTGTGGGTCGTATTGCCCCCTACACTTCCTGTAGTGTATTACAGTCTGTCAGAATGACCGTGTGGGTCGTATCGCCCCCTACGCTTCCTGTAGTGTTTTACAGTCTGTCAGAATGAGCGTGTGGGTCATATCGCCCCCTACACTTCCTGTAGTGTATTACAGTCTGTCAGAATGAGCGTGTGGGTCGTATTGCCCCCTACACTTCCTGTAGTGTATTACAGTCTGTCAGAATGAGCGTGTGGGTCGTATTGCCCCCTACACCTCCTGTAGTGTATTACAGTCTGTCAAAATGACCGCGTGGGTCGTATCGTCCCCTACACTTCCTGTAGTGTATTACAGTCTGTCAAAATGACCGCGTGGGTCGTATCGTCCCCTACACTTCCTGTAGTGTATTACAGTCTGTCAGAATGACCGTGTGGGTCGTATCGCCCCCTACACTTCCTGTAGTGTATTACAGTCTGTCAGAATGACCGTGTGGGTCGTATCGCCCCCTACACTTCCTGTAATGTATTACAGTCTGTCAGAATGAGCGTGTGGGTCGTATCGCCCCCTGCACTTCCTGTAGTGTATTACAGTCTGTCAGAATGAGCGTGTGGGTCGTATCGCCCCCTACACTTCCTGTAGTGTATTACAGTCTGTCAGAATGACCGTGTGGGTCGTATCGCCCCCTGCACTTCCTGTAGTGTATTACAGTCTGTCCAAATGAGCGTGTGGGTCGTATCGCCCCCTACACTTCCTGTAGTGCATTACAGTCTGTCAGAATGACCGTGTGGGTCGTACCGCCCCCTACACTTCCTGTAGTGTATTACAGCCTGTATGAATGACCGTGTGGGTCGTTTAAATCATTCTAAGGTAATGATTTATAGTTACATGTAATTACACACAAATGAAAACACGTCTGATAATAGATCTACTCCCACTAAATCTTCCACACCGCACCTTTAATAGGGAGTCTCTGCTAATGTCAGGATACAGAAGTCTGGATACGTCCGGATAGTGTATGAGCAATAAGAGCTTCAGAATGTCAACTAGGATGGTGTGAAGATCGCCAGGTGTGCAACACGGCTGCATCTCTAGTAGCTGTACGTTCAGCACACCCACCTGAGGCCGAGCGTGCGGAGCCCTGGCTGCTGAGGGCTCTCTCCTGCTAATTCGTTTATTTGCTAAATCAGCCCAGAATAAAAAGAGCTGATCTCAGTCAGAGGTTTCATCCCCAGGCCTATTACCACACTCCAGCTGATTAGGAGGAGGAGGAGGAGAGGGGGGTGGGGGGTGTTCTGTGTTGTTCATACACGGCGCTCAACCACAGATCGTGGGAAGAGAACTGTGTTAAGAGGGTTTGTAGCTCTGCACTCTACAGACCCAGATCATATCTGGCTATGCATGAAAAGTCATGTCCACCAGTCTGAATGAATTCTGATTATAGATGAAGACTGAGGTGTTTATATGCACAGTCCTAACCCAGTCCTAAACCAGTCCTAACCCAATCCTAACCCAGCTCTAACTTAGTTCTAACCCAGTCCTAACCAAATCCTAACTCATCCTAACCCAGTCCTAACCCAATCCTAACTTAGTCCTAACCCAGTCCTAACCCAGTCCTAACTCAGTTCTAACCCAGTCCTAACTCAGTTCTAACCCAGTCCTAACCAAATCCTAACTCAATCCTAACCCAGTCCTAACCAAATCCTAACTCAATCCTAACCCAGTCATAACCCAATCCTAACCCAGTCCTAACCCAGTCATAACCCAGTCATAACCCAATCCTAACCCAGTCCTAACCCAGTCATAACCCAGTCATAACCCAATCCTGAAGATGACCCGCTGCCATTCTGAGTCACTCCATGACAGTCTGGTACGACACCACTGCAGTCTTTGGTGACGGTGACGTGGTGTTAAGGTCAGTCGTGGTAACGGTCTGTGTGCATGTAGTCCTGCGTGGTGCAGCCGTCTGCCGATGGTGCTGCACTAACAGGAGGACTCATGGAGGACACCACTGCTCGCTGGAGGTCTGTAATGGTGGTGTTGGGTCAGTCAGGTACAGAGGTAAGACCCGTCCTTGGTTACGTCACATGCGCAGCCTCTCAAATCCACACACCAAGTTTCTGTCCTGTGGACTGATTCCTTCTGGGTGCAGCTGTTCTTCTGATGAGGAGTGAGTGTATCAGATTACAGGTATTATAATATATGGGTGCTAAAGTGAAGCGCTGAACTGCTCCATCGCCATCTCCATGCTGATAGACTGATAGTTTGTCTAAAGCTTTGTAGACTTGAGCTTTTCTTAAAAATTAAAGGAGCAGTGTGTAACCTCTAGCAGACGGGGGACGTCCAAGCTGGGGACTCACTCTAATGCTAATGAAAACAGAATGATTTAGAATTACACCCAATTACAGACTATCAGTACATGATATCACATATCTGACAACAGACCCCCCCCACCAAATCTTACACACTGCACCTCTAATACGGAGTCTGCGCTATCGTCTGAATACCGACGACTGGACACTTCCGGATGCTGTATATGATGTGTAGGATCCAGTACATGCAGTGCAGCAGAGCAGACCCAACCCAGACCGAGCCCTTCAGCAGAAGGTCAGCTGTTTCGCCACGTTGCACGAGCTTCTGAGTGCACTCTGAAAAGCGCGTGCGGGCTGGAATGGTGAGGTGTGTGATGTGTGGTGTTATTAATGCGGGGATGAAGCCGCCCCCCTCCTCCTCCTCCTCCTCTTCCTCTTCCTCTTCTTCCCCCCTCCTCCAACCCCTCACTGACATGCAGGGTCACGTGAAGCTTTTTTTTCTCCCCCTTTTTTCCCTCCATTGCACGGGCCCGTGCGTCCCTCTCTCTCCCCCTCTCTCTCTCCCTCTCTCCCTCTCCCTCTCTCTCTCCCCGTTTGCATGCGCGTGCCCATGTGCACTGCAGCGAGCAGCATCAGTACACAGTGAGCCGCAGTGCATTCATTAGAGCGATGAGAGACAGACAGACAGCACCTCGCGCACGGTGCACCCAACGCGGCGCGAGGGTACCAAGCAGAGACCGGAAAGCGGGTGCGCTGGAGGTGCATGTGTGCTGCAGACAGTGCTGGCTCTCTAATCGCGCTCAGTTAAATGCTCCCTGTTTCCTGAAACGTGCACCGCCGCGGCTGCGTGCTGACTTCAAAGCACCGCGTATGCAGACCTGACTAGCGCGCGCGTGCCCCTGCTTCTCATCCCAGTGATGCTGCTGCTCGTCCGCCGCACTGCACTGCACTGCACATGGGCGCGCGCATGCTAATGTGCTAATAAAAAGAAGGACAGAAAGAGAGAGAGAGGATCAAAGAAGAAAGCCGCTAAGTCGGAGTAATTATCTTACCTTGCGTTTTGGCGGAGACACGTCGAGCGCGAGCGCGCGCGCTAGGGAGGCGCGTGAGTGTCTTTACAGTCGAGCTGGCCGGAGTTGGGCTCCGATTTGCGTGTCGAGTCTCAGCAGCATGCACGCGCGCGCGCACACACTCATACAAACACACAGCCACGCGCACGCCCGCTCTCGCTCTCGCTCTCTCTCTCTCTCTCTCTCTCTCTCTCTCTCGCTCGCGCGCGCGCGCACACACACACACACACACGGAACCTCGCGTCACTGCAACGCGGCTTTGGCGCGAGTGTGCGTGCGGCCAAATGGCGACGCACGCGCTTCTCATAGCTCCGCCCCCTCTCTCCGCAGAGAGAGAGATATAGAGAGGGAGAGAGAGTGAATGAGAAAGAGAATAACAGAAGAGGGAGGACGATAAAGACAGAGAATGGGGGGGGATAAGAAGAGACAGAGAATGAACAAGAGAATGATGAGATTGAGGGGAGAACGAGGCAGAGCGAAAGACAGAGGGAGAGAGAAAGGAAACAAGGAAAGAATGAGAGAATAGAGAGGGAAAGAAGAGAGATACACAGGCAGTAGTGGACGTGTAAAGATGATTAGCTCATATTTAATCACCTGCTCATTGTGTGAGTGACAGAGAATGAGAGGGAGAGAGAGAGAGAGGGGAGAGAGGGAAAGAGAGAGAGAGAGAGAGAGAGAGGGGGAGAGAGGGAGAGAGAGAGAGAGAGAGAGAGAGAGGGAGAGAGAGAGAGAGAGAGAGAGAGAGGAGAGAGGGAGAGAGAGAGAGAGACAGAAAGAGGGAGAGAGAGAGAGTGAGAGAGAGACAGTGAGAGTGAGAGAGCAGGTAGAGAGAGTGAGGGGAGAGAGGGAGAAGAGAGATTGGAGAGGAGAGTGAGAGAGAAAGGCGAGAGAGGGGCGAGAGTGAGAGAGAAAGGCGAGAGAGAGAGAGAGAGAGAGGGTAGAGAGAGTGAGAGAGATGAGAGCGAGAGAGGGAGAGCGAGGGAGAGAGAGTGAGAGAGAGAGGGGAGAGAGAGGAGAAGAGGGTAGAGGGAGAGAAGAGAGTAGAGAAGAGAGAGAGAGAGGGTAGAGGAGAGAGAGCTGAGAGAGATGATAGAGAGAGTGAGAGAAGAGGGAGTGAGAGTGAGAGAGCAGGTAGAGAGAGTGAGAGAGATGGTAGAGGGAGTGAGAGAGATGGTAGAGGGAGTGAGAGTGAGAGAGCGGGTAGAGAGAGTGAGAGAGATGGTAGAGGGAGTGAGAGTGAGAGAGCGGGTAGAGAGAGTGAGAGAGATGGTAGAGGGAGTGAGAGTGAGAGAGCGGGTAGAGAGAGTGAGAGAGATGGCAGAGGGAGTGAGAGTGAGAGAGCGGGTAGAGAGAGTGAGAGAGCGGGTAGAGAGAGTGAGAGAGAGGGAGAGAGAGAGAGTGAGAGAGAGAGAGGGAGAGAGAGAGAGTGAGAGAGAGAGAGTGAGAGAGAGTGGGAGAGGGAGTGAGAGTGAGAGAGCGGGTAGAGAGAGTGAGAGAGATGGTAGAGGGAGTGAGAGTGAGAGAGCGGGTAGAGAGAGAGAGCGGATGTATAGAGAGAGTGAGTGAGAGAGCGGTAGAGAGAGTGAGAGAGAGAGAGTGAGAGTGAGAGAGCAGGTAGAGAGAGTGAGAGAGATGGTAGAGAGAGTAGAGAGTGAGAGAGAGTGGGAGAGAGGAGTAGAGAGTAAGTGAGAGCGGGTAGAGAGAGTGAGAGAGATGGTAGAGGGAGTGAGAGTGAGAGAGCGGGTAGAGAGAGTGAGAGAGATGGTAGAGAGAGTGAGAGTGAGAGAGCGGGTAGAGAGAGTGAGAGAGATGGTAGAGAGAGTGAGAGTGAGAGAGCGGGTAGAGAGAGTGAGAGAGATGGTAGAGGGAGTGAGAGTGAGAGAGCGGGTAGAGAGAGTAAGAGTGAGAGAGTGATAGAGATGATAGAGAGAGTAAGAGTGAGGGAGCGGGTAGAGAGAGTGAGAGAGATGGTAGAGGGAGTGAGAGTGAGAGAGCGGGTAGAGAGAGTGAGAGAGCGGGTAGAGAGAGTGAGCAAGATGATAGAGTGAGAGATGATAGAAAGAGTGAGAGTGAAAGAGTGAGAGAGCGGGTAGAGAGAGTGAGGGAGCGGGTAGAGAGAGTGGAGAGATGGTAGAGGGAGTGAGAGTGAGAGAGCGGGTAGAGAGAGTGAGAGAGAGTGAGAGAGCGGGTAGAGAGAGTGAGAGAGAGTGAGAGAGCGGGTAGAGAGAGTGAGAGAGAGTGAGAGAGCGGGTAGAGAGAGTGAGAGAGCGGGTAGAGAGAGTGAGAGAGAGAATCATTAAGTGCTAATTGACAAGAACAAGACTGTATTTCTTTCCCTCTTCTAACCCTTCCCTCTCTCTACTTTTCTATCTCCCTCCATTCTCTTACTCCCTCCCTTCTTCCACATTCTCTGTATCCCTATCTCTCTGCCTTCCTCTCTCTCTCTCTCTCTCTCTCTGCAGAGCGGGGTTTGGTTAATGCAGGGTGACAGCTCTTTCATGCAGTAATGGTGGTGCTGAAAAGAAAGCAAGTTCCACTCAACCACACACACACACACACACACACACACACACACACACACACACACACACACACACACACACACACACACACACACACACACACACACACAGTCTCACACACACACACACACACACACACACACACACACACACACACACACACAGTCTCACACACAGTCTCACACACACACACACATACACACACAGTCACACACACACTCCCTCACTTTTTCTCTTATTCTCTCTCTCCCTCTCTCCCCCTCTCTCTCTCTTTCTGATCAATCGTTGTGTGTGTGTTGCCGTAGGGTGAGAGTACACTGCAGCACAGAGCAGAGTGGAGAACAGTGTTTTAATCTAACAGCCCCTGTGTACAATACACACCCACACCCACACGGGCACGCTCGGCCCTGAGTGTGTTAAGCTCTCAGTTCACGCTGTGCATTATAATAAAGGACTGCAGTCCCTCACCCTGAACTCAACACACAGGTCAACACTATGCCACTATATACACGAGGCACGATACAGCACTGTACAACAAACCACGTCACAATAGAGCACCACACAGCACCATATAGCACCGCACAGCACCACACAACACCACACAGCACCATACAGCACCATACAGCATCACACAGCACCGCAAAGCACCGCAAAGCACCACACAACACCACACAGCACCATACAGCACCACACAGCACCACACAGCATCATACAGCACCACACAGCACCGCAAAGCACCACAAAACACCACACAGCACCATACAGCACCACACAGCACCGCAAAGCACCGCAAAGCACCACACAACACCACACAGCACCATACAGCACCACACAGCACCACACAGCATCATACAGCACCACACAGCACCGCAAAGCACCACAAAACACCACACAGCACCATACAGCACCACACAGCACCGCAGCACCACACAACACCACACAGCATCATACAGCACCACACAGCACCATATAGCGCCACACAGCACCATACAACACTATACAACGCAATACAATTATATACAGCGCCATACAGCACAATACAACACCATACAGCACCATACACCGCAATACAGGACCATACAGCACCATACACCACAATACACCGCAATACACCGCAATACACTGCAAAACCCCGCAATACAGCACCATACAGTACCATACAACACAATACAGCACCATAGAGCACCATGCAGCATCATACAGCACCATAGAGCACTATACAGCACCATACAGCACTATACAGCACCATACAGCACCATACAGTACCATACAACACAATACAGCACCATACAGCACCATACAGCACCATACAGCACCATACAGCACCATACAGCACCATACAGCACCATACAGCACCATACAGCACCATACAGCACCATACAGCACCATACAGCACCATACACCGCAATACAGCACCATACAGCACAATACACCACAATACAACACCATACAGCACCATACAGCACAATACAGCACAATACACTGCAATACATCACCATACAGCACAATACAGCACAATACACCACAATACAGCACCATACACCACAATACACCACAATACAGCACCATACACCACAATACACCACAATACAGCACCATACAGCACCATACACCACAATACACCGCAATACACCGCAATACACCGCAATACACTGCAAAACCCCGCAATACAGCACCATACAGTACCATACAACACAATACAGCACCATACAGCACCATACAGCACAATACACCACAATACAGCACCATACAGCACAATACACCACAATACAGCACCATACAGCACCATACAGCACCATACAACACCATACAACACAATACAGCACCATAGAGCACCATACAGCACCATACAGCACAATACACTGCAATACATCACCATACAGCACAATACAGCACAATACAGCACCATACATCACAATACACCACAATACAGCACCATACAGCACAATACACCACAATACAGCACAATACAGCACCATACACCACAATACACCACAATACAGCACCATACAGCACCATACACCACAATACAGCACCATACAGCACCATACAGCACAATACACCACAATACAGCACCATACAGCACAATACAGCACCATACAGCACCATACACCACAATACAGCACCATACAGCACAATACACCACAATACAGCACCATACAGTACCATACAACACAATACAGCACCATACAACAACATACAGCACCATAGAGCACCACACAGCACCGCAAAGCACCACAAAACACCACACAGCACCATACAGCACCACACAGCACCGCAGCACCACACAACACCACACAGCATCATACAGCACCATACAGCACCATACAGCACAATACACCACAATACAGCACCATGTAGCACAATACACCACAATACAGCACCATACAGCACAATACAGCGCCATACACCACAATACAGCACAATACAACACCATACAGCACCATACAGCACAATACACCACAATACAGCACCATGTAGCACAATACACCACAATACAGCACAATACAGCACCATACAGTACCATACAACACAATACAGCACCATACACCACAATACACTGCAAAACCCCGCAATACAGCACCATACAGTACCATACAACACAATACAGCACCATAGAGCACCATGCAGCATCATACAGCACCATAGAGCACCATGCAGCATCATACAGCACCATAGAGCACCATGCAGCATCATACAGCACCATACAGCACCATACAGCACCATACAGCACTATACAGCACCATACAGCACCATACAGCACCATACAACAAAATACAGCACCATAGAGCACCATACAGCACCATACAGCACCATACAGCACTATACAGCACCATACAGCACCATACAGCACTATACAGCACCATACAGCACCATACAGCACAGTACAGCACCATACAGCACCATACAGTACCATACAACACAATACAGCACCATAGAGCACCATACAGCACAATACACTGCAATACATCACCATACAGCACAATACAGCACAGTACAGCACAGTACAGCACCATACAGCACCATACAGCACCATACAGCACCATACAGCACCATAGAGCACCATACAGCACCATACAGTACCATACAACACTATACAGCACCATACAGCACAGTACAGCACCATACAGCACTATACAGCACCATACAGCACCATACAGCACCATACAGCACAGTACAGCACCATACAGCACCATACAGTACCATACAACACAATACAGCACAGTACAGCACAGTACAGCACAATACACTGCAATACATCACCATACAGCACCATACAGTACCATACAACACAATACAGCACCATAGAGCACCATACAGCACTATACAGCACAGTACAGCACAGTACAGCACCATACAGCACTATACAGCACCATACAGCACCATACAGCACCATACAGCACCATAGAGCACCATACAGCACCATACAGTACCATACAACACAATACAGCACCATACAGCACCATACAGCACCATACAGCAGTGTATAGCAGTGTGGTTAGTTTAATATATGTAATATATGTAATAAATGTATTTTCATAATATGTATCTCTCTCTCTCTCTTCCTCTCTCTCACTCTCTCTCACTCTCTCTCTCGCTCTCTCTCGCTCTCTCTCTCTCTCTGCACTGTGATGTGATGTAATGATTTCCGGTCTCAGGTGTGAGTGTGCTCACGTGCTGTGACGGGGACACAGACACTCTCTGCATGCTGATTTGTTTTTCCGACCGTTTCCAGGGAACATCAACCTATTTGTCCTGCCACTGAACTCTCAGCTCACTCAGTCAATGGCAGTGTCCTACTTTTAATCTCACTCCTCCTGATGGCTCTCTCAGTGTGGGGGTTCGGTGTCTGTCTGGGTGTGTCAGACTCACATCTCTCTCCCTCTCTGGAACGGTCGGTTCCGTCTGATGGAGTGCAGCAGGCTGTGTGTGGTATAGTGTTGGTCCACGCCAGTCTGTTGTTTCAGCACTCCGGACAGCGCCACGCAAACCCTTCACGGATGCAGTACCGCCGCTGACCTGACAGATGGCGCCTGTAGTTATTGTGTGGTGGTCTGCGCGGTGGTGCTCAGTGAGTACGACAGCAGGACAGTGTACAGTGCGGGTGTATCCTCTACAGCACGCGCACATATATGTATATATATCTGTTGATCTTACACCTCCACCACCTTCTTCCCCACCCACCAGTGAGAACCTGTTAAACAGCAGTGCCTCAGCTGCACCAGGACGTGAATACTAACAGAGGGGTGTAGTTCTGACTGTGGCGTGTAGGAGCCCCCCAGTGGTCCGCTGTAGAACCTCTTCTAGGTCTTCTTATCTCCAGAGGTTAATCCGTGCTGCTTTGTGGACGTAAACAAACATCTGGAGTAACCACACAAACACTCGCAGGTCAGGACTCCTATAGTCCTCCGTTTACCCTCCCTATCTGTCTGTCTATCTGTCTCTCTGTCTGTGTATCTATCAGTCTATCTGAGTATCTGTCTATCAGTTTTTCTGTTTACCTGTGTATCTGTCTGTGTATCTGTCTATCTATCTGTCTACCTGTGTATCTATCTATCTGTCTACCTGTGTATCTATCTATCTGTCTACCTGTGTATCTATCTATCTGTCTATCTATTTGTCTACCTGTGTATCTATCTATCTGTCTACCTGTGTATCTATCTATCTATCTATCTATCTATCTATCTATCTATCTATCTATCTATCTATCTATCTATCTATCTATCTATCTATCTATCTGTGTATCTCTCTATCTATCTGTCTACCTGTCTGTGTATCTGTCTATCTGTCTACCTGTGTATCTGTCTACCTGTGTATCTATCTATCTGTCTATCTATCTGTCTATCTATTTGTCTATCTGTGTATCTATCTATCTGTCTACCTGTCTGTCTATCTATCTATCTATCTATCTATCTATCTATCTATCTATCTATCTATCTATCTATCTATCTATCTGTGTATCTCTCTATCTATCTGTCTACCTGTCTGTGTATCTGTCTATCTGTCTACCTGTGTATCTGTCTACCTGTGTATCTATCTATCTGTCTATCTATTTGTCTATCTGTGTATCTATCTATCTGTCTACCTGTCTGTCTATCTATCTATCTATCTATCTATCTATCTATCTATCTATCTATCTATCTATCTATCTGTGTATCTCTCTATCTATCTGTCTACCTGTGT
>JAMWET010000896.1:75000-80000 GCA_024036415.1 Prochilodus magdalenae
CTGTGCCAGCTGTATGGAGACGTCACTGGACAGCTCCGAGGTGCTGCGGGCGCGTTGAGGTGGAGGCCAGCTTTCCGGGTGCAGGAACTGACCACTGTAATCGCTGCTGTCGGACAGACGGGGGCGGTACAGTGCAGGATGCGGACGATACATCTCCTCCTCAGCGTAGCGCTTCATAAACAGATACACAGACATAACGCCAGCACCCTGAGAGAGAGAGAGAGAGAGAGAGAGAGAGAGAGAGAGAGAGAGAGAGAGAGAGAGAGAGAGAGAGAGGGGTGAGAGAGAGCAAGACACACACACACACACACACACACGCATGCACACACACACACTCGCATGCACACACACACACACTCCCGCTATCTGTCCGACTGACACACACACACACACACACACACACACACACACACACACACACACACACACACACACAGACACACACGGCGAGCGGGTGACGGAGCCGAGACCCTGCTGAGTCGAGCAGAAATAGAGTTTTAACAGAAACTCCAATTCAGCTAAATCCTCACGCAACCTGCTGATTGACGCATACAGCTCCAGCCTCAGAATCAATCCTGTACTCTTTACTCTTCTCCTCTCCTCCCTTCTTACCATACTACACAATACAGTACGCCATACTGTACTACCCCACACAGTATTATACAGCACGCCATACCATACTACCCCACACAGTATTATACAGCACGCCATACCATACTTATTATACCACATTACATTATACGGTACACCATACTACACAACACGGTACACCATACTACACAATACAGTACACCATACTACACAATACAGTACACCATACTACACAACACGGTACACCATACTACACAATACAGTACACCATACTACACAATACAGTACACCATACTACACAACACGGTACACCATACTATACAATACGGTACACCATACTACACAACACGGTACACCATACTATACAATACGGTACACCATACTACACAATACGGTACACCATACTACACAATACGGTACACCATACTACACAACACGGTACACCATACTACACAATACGGTACACCATACTACACAATACAGTACACCATACTACACAACACGGTACACCATACTACACAATACAGTACACCATACTACACAATACAGTACACCATACTACACAACACGGTACACCATACTACACAATACAGTACACCATACTACACAACACGGTACACCATACTACACAATATGGTACACCATACCATACTACCCCACACAGTATTATACAGCACGCCATACCATACTACATAATATAGTACACCATACAACACTGTACAGTGAGCCATACTATCCTACACAGTACACCATACTATACTATACTACAATTACATGTATGGCATTTAGCTGACGGTCTTACTCTCTGACTTAAAGGGTCAATCATATTACAGGTGGGCCAGTGTAGTGTTAGGAGTCTAACGAGAGGGACTCTTATTGATATAGCACAGCATAGTCACCCAGACTGGGTTTCGAACCACACATGTACACATGTAATCTTCCACATGTGGCGGCGGTTGGCAAGTAGCAGTGTTATCCGCTGAGCTACACCAAGCACATACTGTATGCCATCCTGTACTACACTATACTACACCAAACAATACACCATACTATACTACACCATACCACACTATACAGTAAGCCATACTATCCTACACTATACAGTACACTATACTATACTATGCCACACTGTATGCCATTCTATACTACACCAAACAGTACAACATACTATACTACACCATACCACACTATACAGTACACTGCACTATACTATACTACACCATACCACACTATACAGTAAGCCATACTATCCTACACTATACAGTACACTATACTATACTATACTATACTACACCATACTGTATGCCATTCTATACTACACTATACTACACCAAACAGTACAACATACTATACTACACCATACCACACTATACAGTACACTGTACTATACTATACTACACCATACTGCATGCCATTCTATACTACACTATGCTACACCATACTGTATGCCATTCTACACTACACCATACTGTATGCTATTCTATACTACACTATGCTATACCATACTGTATGCCATTCTACACTACACCATACTGTATGCTATTCTATACTACACTATGCTATACCATACTGTATGTCATTTTATATTGCACCATACTGTATGCCATTCTATACTACACTATACTACACCAAACAGTACACCATACTATGCTACACCATACTACACTATACAGTACGCTGTACTATACTACGCTATACTACACCATACTGTATGTCATTTTATATTGCACCATACTGTATGCTATTCTATACTACACTATGCTACACCATACAGTACACCATACTATTCTACACTATAGGGCACCAGTACACCATACTATACTACACTATAGGGCACCAGTACACCATACTATGTTTTATTTCTGTAACAGGCACTGGGAAACTAATCAGGACAGAGGAAAAAACAGAGCAATCCAAAGTGGAAGTCTTTCCCAGAGTCTTCAGCTTCCTGGAGAGTCCTGGAGAGGCCCAGCCACAGCATATTCCACAAACTCATTTCTGCTTTGTCACTGGGGGTTGTTGTGTTTAGACTGGTGAACTGCAGATAGCTGTACCCTATGGTGTAAATCAACAGGTCATTTTGTGACCTTTACTCTCTGACCTCTTTGAGGAGGAAGGAGCTGGCGGCAAAGGCGAAGGACCAGCCGTAATGGTAGTTGAAGAACTGCTCGGGCTCTCTCGGCCTGTTCATCACCTCATCGTTTATACTGGAGATATAGAGCACCAGGCCCACCACCAGACTCAGACCTGAGAGAAGGAGAGAGAGGGGAGAGATGGGAAAACGGGATAAACCATGAGGTCCTGTATTACATATACAATAATTATTGGTATTATACAGCATCACGTTTATTTCCATCCAGAGTGGAATTCATTTTTGGGGTAGATGCTTTATTGAAGATGGGAGAGTTGTCTTCTCCGAAACATCCCAAAGACTTCCAAAGGGGTTACGATCAGGACTCTGTGGTGGTTCAGTTCCCTAAACCACTTTTCCTCAATCTGAGCCTGACAAATCTCAGCATTGCTGTTGTACAATATGACCGTACCATCCTAGAAAAACAGCGTAACCAAGGGCAGGTCTTATCTCTGTACCTGACTGACCCAACACCACCCTTACAGACATCCAGCGAGCAGTGGTGTCCCCCATGAGTCCTCCTGTTAGTGCAACACCGTCGGCAGACGGCTGCACCACGCAGGACTACATGCACACAGACCGTTACCACGACTGTCCTTAACACCACGTCACCGTCACCAAAGACTTCAGTGGTGTCGTACCAGACTGTCATGGAGTGACTCAGAATGGCAGCGGGTCATCTTCAGTGACGAGTCCCGCTTTGGTCTTGGTGGAGACGCCCAACGAATCTGTGTGTGGAGGCACCGTGGTAAGGCGTCACACGCCACACGTCCAGAAGGCCTGGTGTCCTCCGCCTCAACCTCTACCGCACCATCTGCAGGAACTGTGTGGGGATGTTCAAGCTGCATGGGATGGATTATCACAGGACTCCATCAGGAACCTCTACAGCTCCATACCGAGACGTCTGGAGTGTTGGGTTAGCGAACACGGCGGCCCGACGCCATACTGAGAGACAGACTTCTGTATGTGTAGCTCAATAAATATTGATCATATCAGTCTAAATTTATCATCAGTTATTGATCCTGGTCACCTTTATCCTCCTTCCCAACACACCTGCACTCCCACACCTCCTTCTGGGTGCAGCTGTTCCTTTGAAGATATACGATGAGTGTATATTTATTTATTTCTGATTCCAGAAGGAACGGGTTGTGGACAGATTAAAGACCTGACCAGCTTCAAGGTCAAAGAAACAGAGACGTAAACACCAACAATGCTGTCTGCCTCTCAACAGCCTCCACTCTGCAGATGGAGGACAGTAGTTACATGACTGTACATGTTAAAGGCAAACTGCAGTTATGCCTAATAACCCTGCATAGCAGGACAACAATAACACCGTGTGTGTATATTGATCCATAATGCCGCTGGCGTGGTGCGGAGTGGGGGATGGTGCCAAACCAAACCTCTGAGCCCCTCTACTGTAGTAGTGGTGTTTATCAGCAGGGCTTCACACAGGTTCTGGAGATTTCTGGGCCCCGGTTCTGTTTGTTTACTGTACATTTGGAACGTGCCATAACTTTGGAACAGGCCACGCTTCCTGTACCCAGTAGGTTAAACTCAGCAAACCAACGCCCAGCAGTGTCACACCCTGCCCTGTCCTGTTCATGTTTGTCTGGTTTATCTGGCTTCCTGTTTCATTCTTGTCAAAGCAGTGCTGCTGGACACCTCAGTGTCACCACTGGACTGAGGATCGTGGTTAGTGTCCTGTGGGCAGTGTCCTGTGGGGCAGCACTCCTGTGGGGCAGTGTCCTGTGGGCCAGCGTCCTGTGGGGCAGCGTCCTGTGGGCCAGCGTCCTGTGGGGCAGCACTCCTGTGGGGCAGCGTCCTGTGGGGCAGCGTCCTGTGGGGCAGCGTCCTGTGGGCCAGCGTCCTGTGGGGCAGCACTCCTGTGGGGCAGCGTCCTGTGGGCCAGCGTCCTGTGGGGCAGCGTCCTGTGGGCCAGCGTCCTGTGGGCCAGCGTCCTGTGGGGCAGCGTCCTGTGGAGCAGCGTCCTGTGGAGCAGCGTCCTGTGGGCCCTGTCCTGTGTCCACTGATGAAGGACTAGAGGATGACCAACACTGCACTGTGCAGCAGCAGATGAGCTATCGTCTCTGACTGTCCATCTACAAGGTGGAGCAGCAAGGTAGGAGTGTCTAATAGAGTGGACAGTGAGTGGACACAGTGTCTAACACTCCAGCAGCACTGCTGTGTCTGATACACTCACACCAGCACCACCCACACACTAACACACCACCACCACGTCAGTGTCACTGCAGTGCTGAGAATGATCCACCACCCACAT